>JAAGKR010006420.1:0-43061 GCA_011419295.1 Clarias macrocephalus | reverse complement strand
CGGGGCTTAGGGGCGAGGGGCAGAGGGGCGAGGGGCAGAGGGGCAGAGGGGCGACGGGCAGAGGGGTAGAGGGGCGATGGGCAGAGTGGCAGAAGGGCAGAGGGGCAACGGGCAGAGGGGCAGAAGGGCAGAGGGGCGACGGGCAGAGGGGCAGAAGGGCAGAGGGGCGACGAGCAGAGGGGTAGAGGGGCGACGGGCAGAGGGGCAGAAGGGCAGAGGGGCGACGGGCAGAGGGGCAGAAGGGCAGAGGGGCGACGGGCAGAGGGGCAGAGGGGCGACGGGCGAGGGGCAGAAGGGCAGAGGGGCGACGGGCAGAGGGGCAGAGGGGCGAGGAGGTTAAGACTGTTTTGCATCTGGGACTCGTTGTGTATAATTTAGGACAGCTTCCTTTTCAAAGCCAAGACAGATTATTAGTAAGATTTATTGTCAGAAAAACAGAAACGCTCATTTAATTCGGTTCAAATGAAACAGCTGCGGTTCAAATCCACTAACAATAAATGTTTGTGAAACACACACGGGATACGGCCATTTTCTGTCAGGCGTCAGGATTGAGGATGGCAGTCAGGTAAACATCTTGAAATAACACAACAAAGTCAGAAACAGGAACTTTTTCTATTAATTGTAAACAGGACCGGCCTAAAAATACACCAAACGCGAGTTGTTTCTTAACTGCGAACCCAGGAACTTAAACCAGGTGCATCTGATAAGGTCATGTGACTCGAGGTGGCTGATGGGAAGCGTAGTCCAGAACCTTACTGGCACTTTTTTGCTTTTCAGTTTCCACGTATACAGTATGCACGGTAAAAAGATCGCCAGTTACAATGTTGCTGTAACTGCGCCACAATAAATGATCAGCTTTCATAATTAGTACGTGTCTGTTAGTATTTAGCATTTTGGACGCTTAGCATAACTCGCCCTGGAGCGATGTTAAGTGTACAAAATAAAACATGATTGATAGCCCCCACACAAGCTGACAAATAGCTATGATCGTACACCGACCGGCCATAACATCAACACCACTGAGGGGTGACCTGGACAACCCTGATCACCAGATAAATAACAGTAAACAGTAAACTCACCCATGCATGGACTAAAAACCACCCCATCTGGCCTGATCCCACAGAAAAGCCAATGCAGCACAAACTGCTAAAAAAAAGTAAATGCTGGCTGTTATAGAAAGGCACCAGAACACCCAGTGCACCACAACCCATTGTGCACACGGCCCAGCAGGCAAAGATCCCCCAAACCCTGCAGATCCCAATCGGGATGCACCTGAGAAACAATTCTGATCCACAACGCACAGCACCCAAAGGATGCCTTGCCAACATCCTAGTGCCAGACACCACAGCACCCCCCCCCCCCCCCCAAGGGGCCCAGTGGAGCCAAAGCGCAAGGGCTCAGACTGGAAACCAAAGCCTTAGGTAGTTATAATGTTAATGATTTGAATGCTATGACTGATCAGTATATAACTGACTACACACATCCTTTTTCGAAACTAATAGAGGAGTCTTCACCAATGTATGGCATATACAGTATAATATTATGTTATGCATGTGAATTTATATGAAAAAATATGCATAAATATGCACACTTGTTTTGTACCTATTAACACACCCTCAAGTGTAAGAGAAAGCTTGTCGGAATAAACGTTCCTTTAGAGCTGAATCAACTTTGTATTAGCTAGCTGTAGCTACAACAACCTAGTCGCTAGGTGGCTTTTTTCACATCCAACATATCTGGCTCCGTAGTATATATATACCGTATATGAAATTTTTGTATGAAATACTAAGTATGAAATCTGATGTAAATCCTAAGAATATGAATAATCACATAAATGATCAATGGTAAAGGTTGACGTAATGGAATGTGTTTTCTCTGGGATTTACTATATGATGTGATGTGATTATGCATTGGTTGGAGCTTAAAGGTCTTCTTCAAAGCAGCAAAGTCAAGTGTGTGCAAAAAATAACGAGACAATGTTTAGATTTCTCAGCAGGCAAGTTTATTTGCATGCACGTTCTCATTAGTTTAGCCGCTACATTAGCTAAGGCAGCTGTAAGTGCGGAGTTAGCGATTGTGAAAAGCCGCACACCTGCCGTTTAGCTCGGCGCCATTTTGTAACGTGACGGCTCACACAAAGTCACACTTGAATTGTGGAACAACACACACCCACACACACTGACTACAGGTGACAGCAGTCAGGACCCTGTGTGGTCTTCAGATTAGCTCTCCGTCAAGCCTTTTCAGCCTGAGCTTAGCCTCTCTTCATCCCTCTTTTCATGCCTCTCGTCCTTTTCCTCTCTCCGGCCATTCCAGGATGCGCTCGGCTGTCTGGTTTACACATTGCGCAGGAACCCCCTGAGGGTAGGGAGGGAGGTGGTGGTGGTGGTGGTGGGGGGAGTTCAACGGGTAGTTTAGGGGTCAGAGAGGTCAGGGAGATGCAGCTAGTGTATTTCCTCTCTTTCCTGGCCTTGGGAAATGCAGTGCTAGCAAAGAGCTGTTCCCATAGCGCTCTCTTCCTTATTCCTTTCTCTCGCCCCGTATCTGTCAGTCCGTCAGGCTGAATATGAGAACGATGGAGCAGGTTTCGATGTCAGGATTAGTACGCGTCTTTCTCTCTTTTTCTGTCTCTCTTTCCCTCTCTGCATTATATACGATCCCTTCAGAGCTCCTCAGTAAAGCAGCAGGTCTGGAAGCCATCAAGTTTTATGCCTCGGCGGCGTGTTCAGCGTCAGACCCGTAAAAAACCACAACGCGACCTTTTTCAGGCAGGAGGAACGCTCGGCTCCCGGGAGCGCACTCGACCCTGCAGCTGCTCGGCTCACGAGGTGGGGGGAGGGGGGGGGGGCGAGGGGGACGGAGGACTCAACCTTACCCAGAGCTGTTTCCTTCCCTTTTCTCTCTCTCTCTCTCTTTCTTTCCTTGGCTAACAAACTGTCTGTTTCAAAACACTAACAGGGACAAGAGAAACACAGTGTTTTCTGGATGTATTGCAGCAATCAGGGGCTGCAAAAAGCGGACTGCAAAATATCAAGAGGACGAGCCACGGCGTACAAGTTTCCCGATAAAACATCTTCCCGTTTAACATCTTGACCTGACAGTGTAAGCGAGACCGGCGAGCGCGGTCGTTATAAACGAGTTTGTGGACACACAGATGTAGCCGCCGCGGGAGACTGAGCAGAGCGCAGAGAAACTCTCCAGAATTCACAATTCAGTTCAGCGAGCACCGAGCACCCAGACATGCAGACTTCGAGTTTAGGCTTGAGGTTCATTTTAGGAGCTGATTTTAATTAATTTTAATACTCTGTGATACTGCTTGGGCATGCTCAAGTCCTCGTTATTAAACATATTTAAAAGCATGAGTGAGCTGCACACTGCATCAGTCAACATTAGCAGGGATATATCACATGTTACATGACGGCGTTGATTTTTTAATACTACTTCACCACTTTACAAATCAGTCCTGACTGAGCGTCTGAGTTTCATTTGTTTCCATTAAAACGAATTTGTAAAAGGTACAGCTGAGGTCCTGACCACTGACATCATAGCTCCGCCCCCAGCAAACAATTGTATATTGGCAACGTTTTTAATAAGGATGCAGAACATCCATCCATCCATTCATCCAGAAACTTCTGTAGTCCAACAAGGGACCGTGGACGCCAATGGTGACCGTTGTACTTATTCCCATTATTACGACTGTAGTGTGACCTCCGGTCAACATTCACACACTCCAAGAGAACATCCAGAGCTCAGCAGCAACCCTAGTGAGGGGCTCTTCTTATATAGTATGAGGTCACAATACACTTCAAGTTCCCTACATCTAAACAATCGAGTTACAAACTTGATGTCGATACAGAAATCGTTTAAGTTAGATCACATGTCCAGCGCCCATCGTCACTACATTGAATCCAGTGTGCACCCCAGGATGTCCGGAATCAGGCGTTAAAGCAGCAGCGATGAAGCTGGTTCTGTTAAGAAATGCCAAGGGATAACGATGGAGATCGAGAGAATGGAGCGAGGTGAAAAGATGGCATGAATCACTTTTAAACATCAATCGGTTCGAATTCTAAAGACTTTCTTAGACTTACGAACAAACTGGACTTATGTACGAGCTCTCGGAACGGAATTCGTCCGTATGTTGAGGACTTACTGTAGGAGGGAATCTAATTGGCTTGTTTAAACCCTGGCTAGTACAAAAATACAAAAAAAAAGTAGGGTAGGGCTTTTAAGTAAAGTAAAGTAGAGCTTTTTTCTTCTTTTTTTTTTTTTTAATAGTTTTTTTAGTTTTTTTTTTATCTTTGCGTAATAGGTGCCCTTTAAGACAAACGTCAGTCTGGTGTCACGCAAGGGAAAATCCAGACAAGCCGCCCCAGGCCCGGGAGGGTGTAGCAGCAAGAATAAACCATCTCAAATTGGTTTGATGGTCCGAGCTCGTGTTTTGTTTTGTTTGCTTGCAACTCATCAGATAACTCGATAGTTCCCCTATTCTTGCAGAATGGTTTGGTCTGCTGCGCTTTTTGCGATAAGAGCTTCCACACGTACTGAAACTTCTGTGGCTGACTACAGACATTTTCTCACATGTACAGGGGCTCTGCGTGCCCTTTTCTCATACAGACATGAAAGAAAATTCTAAATAGTGTACGCACCATAGATATAGTGTACTGTATACACGGCAGAAATATTAAACTTAGTGTTCGAATTTTATTCTGTGTTGGTGTTTTATTTTGCATGCAAAAGTGTGGCCAGTTAGTTTGAAGCGGTTTTGCCCCGGGAGCTGGTCCCGGTCTTGGTCCCGGTCCAGAATCGAAGCTGAGGCGGATTGTGTGTTTATCTATTAGCAGACGGTCTGGGAAAAGAAAACACAGCCATGCCTCAAAGTGTTTATGTTGAGAAAGTGCAGCCGGATTTGTGTACGAAGAAATGATAATTACCTCAGGGCTTTTTTTTTTCTGTCTTCAGTAAACATCTAAAGTGAGTGAGATTTGGGGTAATACCTGTTTGGGGAACATGGCAGTAAAATGTTTTTCTTTAAAAAAAAAAAAAAAAGAAAAGAAAAGAAAAAAAGAAAAGAAAAGAAAAAAAGAAATACCAACACTTCAGTGGTGCCTGCTTGCCGGGATGTCATGCTGCTTTGACACACCCACACACACACACACACACACACACACACACACATGTGTCTGCACATTGACCGGTCTCAGTGATGGATGCAGTAGATGAACATGTTGATCCAGTCGCCCTGCATTCTCACACTGTCCTGCTTCCTCTAACAATAACACTCCGGTTCTGCCTGGTTTTTTCCCTCTGCTTCACGAAACATGACGCCTGTCGAGTGGAACATGATATGACTCTTCAGTCAGGGCTAACGAGCACACCCTAACTTTATAAAATGTCAAGATTTTTTAATTGTTATTGCGTCTGTTAAATTCTCGATCCTGATTGGTCAGAATCTCATTCATGGGGAGTCGTTCAGACAAACATGTTCAGGCAACTTAATCATATTTCATAAAAAAATTGCTCCGGTAAGTTTTTTTATTTCCTTTTGACGTGTTGATGGAAATAGTCTCCGATGTGAGCGCTTTTCAACACTGTAACTTTTACTCTTGCGTCAGTTTCTCTGTAACATACCTACTTTTTCATGCGAGTGGTGTTCGAGTCAAAGCGGGACTTTTCATTGCGCAAACGCGTCCTTTATTTCTCTATATGATCCCCTGCTACGCTAACGCACTTATTCCAGTGTTTCACTAGCGCTTGGACACCATCAAGATATCACAGATCCATGATCTTCAGGTGTTAAATCTGGCCTCCCGGGAACTCCTTCAATGGCCCCAAACGTGGAAACGTCTTGAAGCGGGGTCAATAACTTCCAGCTGGGCTCCTGTAATGTTCAAGTGGTGTTGGTGAATGATTACGTGTGCAGTTCCCACAGACAGACGCGCCTCTTCCCGCAACTCAGCGACATTGATTTTTAAGGATGAGACGTTCCACCCGCCGGACGTCCACGAGAACGACGGCAGTCGGCTCCGAGCCGCCTCGTCCGGGATCGTCATTCCTGAACGTACAGCCTTCTTTAAAACGTTCGCACCGTTCAAATGTTTTACTGAGGCTAAGAGTCTCATCACCGTACTGTGCTTGAAGTCTTGAATGTGCTTGAATGTCGATCAATTTTACGCCTTCATTCACAAGAAATGTCCCGGTTTGACTTGAACGCCCTTTTTACCTTAACTTCAAGAGACAGTGAAGAGACAAACCGGGTTAGCCGGTCAGAACAGGACAATGTGCTGTTGAAGAAAAACGAACCGTTAAGCCAATCAGGTTCCAGCAAATCCGCTATCTCAGGGAAAGAGGGCGGGGCTTATGATGAGATACTAGATGTCAATATAACAAAATAAGTTTAAAAAAATTTAGCTTTCTTGCATCTCTATGTCTAAAAAAAATAGATTTTGAAAGCTTTTATTTGTAACTTTGATGATTAGCGACGCCTTGCTAAACAGAGCGTCGTTACAGCGCCATCATTTCGGAAATATCACACTCTAACCTCTCCACGGTTACATTTGGACGGCTAAACCCATATGAAGTAACGGAAACAACTGTATGAATTTCAATTTACGGCCAAATTTCTCTTTTTAAACGTGTAAATCATTACGCAAGCGTGTTAAATCGGGAAGCCGCGCATGCAGTCATAACTCTTGGTGGCTTTTTTGGAGTCATGTTGTATTTGAGGGCCTCTGGATTATCTTAAGCAGAGGGTTTCTGTTGCGCTCCGCTGCACAATGATCACCCTGAGAAAGGACTCGGAGCTCGCCAAGCAAAACATGCCTTCTCTGCATAACGCTAGTCCACCTCGCTCTCTCTCTCTCTCCCTCCATCGTTCTCTCATTCTCTCGCAGCTGTGTTAAACAAACACGCGAGTGCAGCTGGACTCCCGAAGACAGGCTGGAAGTGGAATTCTAATCCTGTGTTTTTCTCTTCTTGGCACTGCACTGATTTATACGCTCGTAAAAAAAAAATCCCCGAAAGAAAAAAATGTAAAAAAATTCAGCATCACCGAGACAGAGACGGTGGAATGGAGGGAGACGGACACGCTCGCCACGTCGAAAAGAAACACACTGGGACATTACAGCATCACACGAGAATGATGAGAGCGTACGGACTGGACGCATCCTACGATCCAGCTACGGTTTTAAGAGCTCGCAGCTTGACTGATTTTTTTTTTTTTTTTAATCGGCTCGAAAAACCGAGTGTGTGACTTACGCAACATCCATCAACGCCTAAAACTAACACTTACATAACAACCAGATCCTGTTCTGAAGACAGAGTCAGAACCCCAGCGTAGCCCTGAAAACCATTTCCAGCTGTCCTTATACAAACACACACACACACACACACACCCACACACACACACACACACACACACACACACACCTTGCACGATTACAATCTGAAACCACGGGGGCGAGATAGGGTGAAGGTTAAGCCGCCAGTGAGATTGTGCAGCTGAAACTCAAGCTCTGTTCATTGTTCCTCGCATGCCTCCATTTCAGTCAGGCTTGTGAAACCGGAGCGGCCACACGCGGAAGCCCGACCAGAGCCATCGCATTTCATCTCCATATAATAATCACGCCGAGCTTTGTTTCACAAGCCTTATCTGGGCTTCGCTCGAGGCCCCAGAGCCTCCTGCACTACGCCTTTCTGCCTGTCTGCTCTTCTGGCATGACTTATCAGCGATCAGCGAAGAACCTCATCATCATGAAGCCCATCACGTGAATCGAGGTGGGAACGACCCCGGCCCTCTTTTTACAAAAACATAGCCCATCTGGATTATCGCGCAGCCGTCCAGTCGTAAACCAACAAGACGAATGCGTCTCTGAAACTGTCCAGAGGGACGCATGACAGATATAACGGGGTGCTGGGGGGGGGGCTGGGGGTTCGGCGGGCCGCGACACGGCTCGTTCTACTCGACTTCACGTCACTCGATCGTTTTTCAGTTCAGCACACACTTTATCAGTTTTTTTCCCCCTTTAACCTAAAGCTGAGTTCACGTCGTCCCCATTTCACATCAGTGAGAAATTAGCGACGCTAACAACCAATCGCGTTTGGGCAAACAAATCATTTCTGATTAATTACTCCTTGAAAAAGGAAGTGCGTAAACAAACACTTTGGCATCATTTTGACTTTTGTCCAACATTTGTTATTTTATTATAATGTGCTTGCGCCAACTAATGTCGCACGATCTCGCGTCTTATATAATTAGCTTAAATAAATTAATTCCATTTGCAAGTTAGCTTGTTTATTCCATCCATCCAGGAACCTCTGTAGTCCAGCTAGGGACCGTGGAGGCCAGTGTTGATTACCGTTGTTGTTTTTATTCTCATTTTCCTGACTGCATTCAACACCAATTAGCCTAATCTGCATGTCTTTGGACTGTTGGAGGAAACCGGAGCACCAGGAGGAAACCCACCAAGCACGGGAAGAACATACAAACTCCATGGGCACAGACCCGCCACGGGAATCGAACCCGAACCCTGGAGGTGCAAGGCGAAAACGCTAATCTATTTTTCGTGCAGAAACATACGTAGCTGCCTCTGATATAGCAAGCGATAACGAATAAACCAAGATTCCATGATTTAGCTGTGAGGTTTAAAAGAAAATCTACAAAAACATGCTTACACATTAATAAAAAGGTGTTTAGCAATATTGCATTTTTTTTCAAAGCGACATTTTGCAATTAAACAGGATCGGGTTGTTTCTAGCTCTGAAATAGCGAAGGTGCAAAACATGGCTAACTAACATCTATATGCTAATGGAATGGGGACATAAACAGACTTTTTCTACAGAAACCTTTTTGTTGCTCATGTGACTTGTAGACCGTTCCAAATATTTATGCATGCATGGTGCAGCTAACAGGGCTCCTTAAACGTGTATAAAATATGTATCATATAAAAAGTTATAATTGACCACTTTTGTGGAAAAGTAAGGATTCACACCTTCATGCAAAAAAACAAAACAAAACAAAAAAAGTTTAGACTATTGTAATGATTATGATTTAACTCTGGTAAAGTTGTATGACACTCTGTATGATTGTATTAGTCAAGAAATAAAGTGGTTTTATGTGATTTTTAAATACAAATCCATCATTGTGAGACGTGAAGTGGAGCGCGTGCTGGTTTAGCTCACATTATTAAAGATTAAGCAAATGAGGCATTCCCTTTAAATGCTTAGCTTCATTGACGTCACCGTGCTTGGCATTTGCTCGTGCCGCGTGTTTAAGTTCCATTCCTGCATCTGTTTGACTTTCA
This sequence comes from Clarias macrocephalus, assembly GCA_011419295.1. NCBI lineage: Eukaryota > Metazoa > Chordata > Actinopteri > Siluriformes > Clariidae > Clarias > Clarias macrocephalus. Next base: position 33,762 of record JAAGKR010006420.1, on the reverse strand, counting down.
GAGAGTGTTGTGCAGAACCCGGCGCGGTGTTTTAAGCGAGCCGATGACGATCGGGGAGTGAAGACGGCGTGGGCCCTTACTTTTTTTTTCACGGCTGAGGACGAGAAACCCAGAGCTGCGCCGCTCGACCGCATGTGGGATTCCTTGCGGTCGGAGCCAAGAGGAAAGAATCTCACTTATGTGCTTCACAATAAGTTTTCCCCTTTTCTTTTCTGCCACTTCAGGTCACTCAGGCGGAGAGAACAAGACAATGATTTTGCCCTCTGTGCTGATGGACTGTGTCATTTACTCTTATTATCATCATAAAGGCGTGCAACGGTACGGAAGCCCATGTTATTAAGCCAGACGGGTGCGAAATCTTGACCACATAATTACCTGATGTTAAAAGCTAAGCGGGGAGAGAAATATGCGGAGGGACGCTTTAATGTCAACGAATGCAATCATATTAACTGTAGATACACACGAGGGTCAAGTGATGAGATGCCGTTTGTGTATCAGTGATATTACACTTATTAACAGGTATGTAAAGTGAAGATGAAGAGAGCAGCCTATTGTTTTTAATAAATGTTTAACGACATTTGACAAATACATTGAATACATTTGACAAAAAAATTGTTACACTATATAAAAACATATACACTTTACCTTGTAATATAATCATACTCATAAAATAAATAATCCGAAAATACTTGATCATTATTTTTAATGAATGCCTGAAAAAAAATATTTTTTTAATGATCAATTTTAATTAATTATATATATATTTTAAATTAATGCCTGAAAAAAAATTATTGCACCCAAACACCTACTGTAAGACTGCACTCCTTATTTCTTACAGTGGATATACAGATATACAGTGCTATAGTATGCTTATTTTATTAAAATTGCGCCCCCAGTGGTCACTTCGAATGATACACCATTACTTACTAATTACTAATTACCTAAAACTATTCAGGTTTTTATGATTATGATTTTGATGTCACAGCTGATTGGCTCCATTAGCAAACAATTAAACGTAGCTAATTATTTTTCAGTTCAGAATCTACTCAATGATTTCACACCAAATTTTGTAAAGTTGGGCCGGAAATATATATGGTCTGGTTCGCAAAAGTGTGTTTTGTTAATTAGTAAATTAGTGAGAATGAAGGAATGAATGAATGAATGAATGAATAGGTGGGTGGAGCTAAATAGACTCACACCTCCAGGTTCCGGGTTCGATTCCCACCTCGGTTCTGTGTGCATGGAGTGTGCATCATCTCCCCGTGCTCCGGGTACTCCGGTCTCCTCCCACAGTCCAAAGACATGCAGATTAGGCTGATTGGTGTTTTCAAATTGCCTGTAGTGTGTGTCAGTGTGTGTGTGCCCAGTGGTGGACTGGCACCTTGTCCAGAGTCTACTCTGCTAATACTAATATTAAGTCTTTCTTGATAATAATCATAATTAATATATCAAGCTCCTTTTTTTTTTCTCGCAATGACTGATGGGAATTTTTTTTTCACAGCTCACAGTTCCATTTGAACAATGTTGGAACACAAAAAACAAAACAAAAAAAAAACCCACGGAGCTCTCACAAGACCTGGAATTAATTTCATGCACATTTAAATCATTATTATTAAGGATGTCATAATATTAATATTACACAATAATAATAATAATAATAATAATAATAATAATAATAATCTACACATATAATTAATCAATAAATCATTTATATTCCACAGGCTATGAATCTGCAGGATAATAATCTTATATCAGAGAACATTAATTTGCATGTTATAAACATTTCAATAGTATAAGTGTTTATTTATTATTGTAATGCATCAGAGTTAATTTTGTTTTACACTTTTACAGTTGTGTGAAAGACTTTTAAACCTTCACAGAAGCAGCTACAGATACCTGAGTTGAGAAACAGATATCTGAGGAGACTTAGGGCACAAGACGAGGTAAACCCTGGACACTCACACACTCACACACCAATGAACCTAACCTACATGTCTTTGTTCCTGTGGGAGGAAACCGGTGTACCCGGAGGAAACCCACCAAGCACGGGGAGAACATGAAAACTCCATGCACACAGAGACGGGAATCGAACCTGGCCGGGAATCGAACCCGGACCCTGGAGGGGCAAGGCGACAGTGCTGACCACTACACCACCTGTACTCATTCCAACATGAAAAAAATGTGTGTTCAAATGTTATTTCCAAATTTATATAAACATCAAAGGGTAGCTGTTTGAATGATCAGATCACATTAAGTGCTCAACTACTAGCATTAGCTAGCACTAGTACTAGCACCACTAGCATCCAGACAGGGCAAACCACTGTATGAACAATGTTGACTTGAGCATCCAGATTGATCTTCTTAGTACAAGTTTAGAAAAGCACTTTAAAATGATCCCGCGTTGCTCAAAAGAAAAAGCGTCCCTGCGCCATTTCCTTTGGCTCCTTTCTGATGGTCACATGATATCCATGCATCAACGATGGTGCAACTACTGACCTCTTTAGAGGAAACACAATCCTAGACATTGGTGCCATAATTCAAATCGTGTTCTTTAAATAAGGGCATAGTTAACACCTGTTGAAGTGTGTAGAGATTGTTTGGGCCCGTCTGTATAATGTAACATTGCTCAGCATAAACCTTGAGGGTCCGGGTTCGATTCCCACCTCGGGGTCTGTGTGAGTTTGCATGTTCTCCTCGTGCTCGGTGAGTTTCCTCCGGTCAGTCCAAAGACATGCAGATTAGGTGTTCCCAAATTGCCCCAATAGTGTGAGAGAGTGAGTGTGTGTGTGTGTTCCCTTAGTTGGATTGGCACCCCGTCCAGGGTGTACCCCGCCTCGTGCCCTAAGTCTCCTGGGATAGGCTCCTGGCCCCCGGTGACCCTGTATACAGGATAAAGCGGTATAGACGATGAGAGAGTGAGTGAATGTTCAGCATAAGGACTGGAGCTCAAACTGTGATAAGATTTTTTTAAAAAAATTATTATTATATTTCAAGATGGTCTCGGTCGGGGTATCGCTGTGTAGTTTCGCCCTGGTCACGGTTTTGAGATTTACAGATCAGATTTCGAGTGCGATAGACTCCCGGCGAACGTCGGCTACTTTTGATTTGTCTATAACTGTGTAACATGTCGAAAGTTAACAGATAACAATACCATCTATAGCGCGATCTAGAGCGACCTATTAAACCCTCATGGTGCTACATCATTTCACACTTATCCGCGATACATATCGGCCCGCGCTCGTTCACGGGAATGAAACGTGGGAAAAGTTAAGAAAAGTCGCCCCACCCCTTCGTGTGTTCAACCTGTAGAAGCTCGTCATGTGACCTTGTCATGAAAAATCAACCGATCCATAAGAACAACCCCCTGAATTCCTGGGGCAACTAATCAGTTACCCCCTTTTTTTCCTCTCTGACTCATAAAGCGCTGCCCAGGCCACTGTGGGAAAGCCGACGTCCACGTCTTTCAGCCCTGCGCGAGCTCATAATAAAGACGTCCAAGCAGCAGCAGAGTGTGTATATGTGTGAGTGTGTGAGTGTGTGTGTGTGTGTGTGTGTGTGTGTGTGTGTGTGTGTGGGGAGAGCGGTGCAGGATTGTCCGGCTCCGGGCAGGAAGTGGATACTGAATTGCTGAGTCGAGCCATTGTATGTGAGAGAAGGACCACCTCCATTTCTTCTTTTTGTGTGTGTGTGTGTGTGTGTGTGTGTGTGTGTGTGTGTGTGTGTGTTCTCTCCCTCTTAGCGACCCCCACCTCTACCAGGCTCTCGAAAGAGCAGCGTCTGATAATGAATGAAGAGCGAAGAGGGGGGGCAGAGACATGGATGAGAGAGAAAGAATACGTTTTAATGTGTTTCTTTCTTTCAATCCGGGGGTTGGACAGGCCTCTTTATCGTAACTCGCATCCCACCTCTCACCTCGCTCACCGAGCGCTTTAGGGGCATCCTGTGACCTTCGACCTCCAGGACAATAGGGGCCGGGATGTTTCCCAGTGTGCTCGGAGCTGGCCGACAACAGGAACACGAGGGCGCTCATGGGAAAGCAACTGTTTACTGTGTGACAGGATGAGAGGACCCTTCTCTTACCATACACATGTGTGTGTGTGTGTGTGTGTGAGTGCGATTGTGTAAGTGCGTAAGTGCCTATGCATCCACAAGTGCACACTTTTACCTATGTGGATGCGTGCCTAGGCGCTTTGCTCGTACACACACCATATCGTGTATAAAATATGAACCTGGGTATGTGTCCAACGCCATGGCACAAGATGAAATAAGATAAGCATGCACAGTATATATAGCGTGCACTTTTATTTGAGTATGTTATTATATACAGTATATGCACACAGACACGCCCACGCATACACACCTGTCCCATACGCTCTGTTTTTCTTTTCATTTTTATATCATATTTAAACAGAGAAAAAAAAAAAGAGTGAGAGAGATGGATCACTCATGCATGCTTGGATGCACGTGGATGAAAAAAAACAGACCTGCTCACATAGCATTTATGTGAGGGCATGAGAAATAATGAGGGGAAAAAAAGACAAGCACAAATGCATGTGCATGCATACAAGAATAAACACCTGCATCTCTGTCTATTATTATCCAATCACGTGCTAGCAGTGTGTGCACGAAATCATTCGGATACAGGTCTCATCAAACTTTCGTGTCAAGAATAAGAATGAGAACACACCGACACGGTTTCTTTTTTTTCTATTTTTTTTTATTGCATATTTTAAAACTGTGCATGTGAGAAGGACAGCCGCGCATGCACAGCAGACGCACGGCCCTTAGCAAAATATAACCTGATGTCTGTTAGCACGCAGGGACACACGTGCTTGTCGATGCATCACAGACACACGACGGTTTCCTCACACCTGAGGACTCTTACAGAGGACGATCTATAACTATCACCGTGAGTATGTCGGCTTCCGACACCCTCCGGCTCCGTAAACAAGCTGTAACACAACCCTTCGTGTCAGCTCAGACCTCTCTCACGTTACGTTTCATATATATATATATATAGTATGTATATGTATGTGTGTGTGTGTGTGTGTGTGTGTGTGTAAAGTGAAGCGTCACAACAGGATACAGTTTCCCCGATTGCATTTCAGCTCCCTGGTAGTAATGGGAGCTCTGTCACAGCACAAACCGCTCTGACATCTCTTTTCGAACCGTTTTTATGTTTGAGCCTCACATCGCGAGGCTTTTATGTCAGGGTTCAAACGCCTGCTCACCCTTGCTCTCTTTTGTTGCCCATATCTAATAAAGCACAAAGCCCACTCTTCTCTTTTCACTCTGGATTTCAAGGGCACTGTGGCTTTTAGTCAAATAAATCTTGTTTTCCTGCATGGCACCCCCCCCCTTCTTTTTCTTCTTCTTCTTCTTTTTTTTTTTTTTTGCAGCACTGTAACCCCTCCACCCACCCAGAGGAATACAAAACGGCTATAAATGCAGCCTTTCACAGCGGTACAGTCTTCACGGGGAGCGCCAGCCTCGTCCAAGGCCTCCTCTGAGTAATAGGCCTGTTTAGATTTCATTACCCGGGTGCCATTTCATCTGCTTGTACTTACAGCTACACGGCCCTGCTTGTCTACAACACGGCGTAGCGAAGAAACACGCGGACTGTTTCGGAACGCAAGTGTAAATCATAGATACGCATCGTCTGCCGCGCGAAAGTTACGTTTAGATTTAATCACTGAGCTGATGGCGAGCAGAGCCTCACTGCTGCTCCTGCTAATAAACATTTCAGCAGCGGTTTTTAAAACCCAGACTGAACTGAGACACACCTATGCACGGGAACACTGAGTGGACATTGTGAAGTTTGGCTGTAAAGTCAAAACAATTTAAAGGAATGTTCTGGTAAAAAAAAAAAAAAAAAAAAAAAAAATCACATTCAAGTCGATCAGGAAAGACATGTTCGGTGTCTGAAGGTTGCTTGTTTAGTTTTGACCTGGAGCTACAACTTTGTCATTCGCACAATGTTAAGCCTTGTCAATACACAAATTTATAAAATTGCAGTGAGATTATAAAAAATAAAATAAAATAATAATAATCACTAATGCACTGGTGTGACAAATCCGAATTGCTGTTAATACCACAAGGTGGATTAATTTTTCTGTGACAGCATGTCTAAAATTTTTTTAAATTATTTTTTTTAAATGCTTTGGAACAGCTATGATGTCATGGAGTTCCTGTTCTCGCATACAACAATAAACGAAGCTTTAAACACTCACACGTGTCATTTTCTCTACAAGAAGCCATAAACATTACACTCCTCTGTCCTGACTGTTCTGACACTGGAGACTCCTTCCATGAATCTCGTCACTGAATACTAGAAAACGGCAACCAATTAATGATTACACACGTGGTTTAAAGCCGTTCATCTGAAGCATCCTCAACAGAAATCCATGTGCTGGTTATTACTATAGGATTAAAGTCATATTCATTAATAGAATCCTGCATGTTCTAAAGCTGCTGCTGTAGAAAATAAATTGACACCCTCTGAGCAATCAGAGCTGAGAATGCAACACCTAATGTAACATGTCCTGGGGAACTGACTACATGTGGTATAGGCGTTTTTTATTTATATGCATTTGTTTCTCATTGGTAGTTAAATTCATAAGATATGCTGCTGTGTTTTGTGTGTGTGTGTGTGTGTGTGTGTGTGTGTGTGTGTGTGTGTTTAAGTGTTGAGCGGGCACCGTGTGTGGCTCTGTCGCTGTTTGTGTGTAAAAAGAGGATTTCCCTCTTTTGTTCCCTGAGGAAGCCGCTAGCTGTCCGACTGCTTTAACTGTCATTCACACTTGGCTAAACAGCACGAACAGCAGCGCTAACGTACGCTGCTAAAGCTGTCAGTAAACTCAGGCCGTGATTAGCAACAGGTCAAAGAGAGACCCGAATAATCCCTGAACCTTTTAGCCCGCGCTGGTGTGCTGATTGACCGTCATGTATTTTAACTCTATCGGTATTTTCAGTTTATTATGAGTCAAATAACCTCAGGAACAGATAAGGACTCAGTAAATCCCCCTCAGCTTATCTGTAGTGGGTCAGACCAAGTGTCAGAGATACAGCAGTCACTTATTTTTAGCTCACTAATCATTCTAATAAACAGGCTAGCTCACAAACTAGCATAATAGTAATAATAATAAAAACTATATAACTACAAAACTAGCATTATAGAAATCAATAAAGCTCCAAAACTAGCAGTATAGAATATTACTCCCAAAACTAGCTCCACTTATTTTTAGCTCACTAATCATTCTAATAAACAGGCTAGCCCACAAACTAGCATAATAATAATTTTAAAAAACAATATAACTCCAAAACAAGCAATATAGAAATCAATAAAACTCCAAAACTAGCATTATAGAATAGAGTATAACTCCCACTAGCATTATAGAAACCAAAATAAACTAACAATATAGAAATGAATATAAATACAAACTAGCATGATAAAAAAATCAATATAACTCCCAAACTAGCATTATAGAATAGAATATAACTCCCAAACTGATATTATAGAAAACAATATAACTCCAAAACTAGCTCCACTTATTCTTAGCTTATTAATCATTCTAATAAACAGGGTAGAAATCAATATAACCATCAAAACATTATGGTTTTAGCATTATAGAATAGAATACAACTCCAAAATTAGCATTATAGAAACCAATACAACTGCAAAACTAACATGATAGAAAACAATATAATTCCCAAACTAGCATTATAGAATAGAGGTCCTAAACTAGCATTATATAAATCAATAAAACACCAAAACTAGCGAGATAGAAATCAATATAACTGCTATATGCAGCATTTTTAAATGCTATAAAACTAGCATTTTAGAATCAACAAAACTCCAAAACTAGCTTTATAGAAAACAATAAAATTCAGAAACAAGCATTATAGAAATCAATATAACTCCAAAACTAGCAATATAGAAATCATTTTAACTCCCACTCTTGCATTATAAAGACTTAAACTCTTGAACTAGTTTCATAGAAAACAAACTAGCTCCTAAACTAGCATAATATTGTGGAACCTCCGAACTAGCATAATACAGGAGTAAATGTTGTAATTGAGAAACTAGCGGTACATAAAATGCTAACCCTTGAACTAGCTTTATCCAAAACTAACAGTTCAGTTTTATTGAACTGCCACAAAAACACACTTGTTAAACATCAATTTAAATGATGTACAGATGAAATGGCAGATTTGGGAAGCTTAGATAAACACATGTGCTTATTATAATATTTACACAACTGTTTTGTTGGCAGTTTATTAGCAAACCTGAATATTGTGTATTGTAAAAATGTCTTGAAGTATCACGATGAGATTTTTTTTTTGTCATACTGCCCACTATTAGTCATCGTGCTGCAATTCTAAAACTCTCTCTCTCACACACAAACACACACACACACACACACACACACACACACAGTTCAGTGTTGAGCTTCCTCAGAGCCTGTAGTGTTTTCCTTTTCCCCACTCCGCAGAGCTCCTGCCTCACTCGCAATGAGGACATGATGGACTCAGGATGAGCTAACGCTCCAATAAAACCCACCCTGTACAGAAGATCCTCGCCAGGTTTCCTTATATACAGATAATTATAACAATTAGCTAAGCTAATGTGTGACACAGGGCCACTCGTGATCAGGTCAATTTACTCTAGTGTGTCTTTTTTTAATGATTTCACATTAGGTTTTTAATTAACTGAGACGAGTAAAGGGTATTGCAGCATGGCTTATTTCAAATGAAGTTTTCCACGAATGTTTTTAATGAAGTGTTTTGTTGTGTGTCTGTGTGTGTGTTTTAAACTTTGTTTTTCCTGCCCATTGTTAAGAACAGACAGAGAGAGAGAGAGAGAGAGAGAGAGAGAGAGAGAGAGAGTATATAATTGTTTAATGATGTAATGCCGTACAGGACAATGGGCCTCTTTATGAGTCTAAAAGGTGTTAAAAGTTTCCCCAAATGTCCTGTTTAGTCTGGACTTCTCAGCAAATCCCCCCTTCATGATCTATCTATCCTCCTCATTTCTCTCCCTCTGTGTTTAGCTTTCTCTCCTTTGTGTCTCTTTATTTGTCTCTATTTCTGTCTCATTTTCTGTCTCATTCTCTCTATCCTCCCACGTCTTCCTTTTCCTTTTCTCTCTCTCTCTATTTCTCTGTCTCTCTTTTGTCTCTCACTCTGTTTCTGTCTTCATTTTCGTTTTTGTCTTTTCTGTTTCTCTCTGTCTTATCCCTCTCTCTCTCTGTCCCCCAGATCCCCCCCCTCCCCAGATCCCCCCCTCCCCGCCCGCCTCTGGCGCCTCCTGAACAAACACACAAAAACACACAATCCCATTTACTTTTCAATTACCTCAAACTCACAAATTCCTCACTTTACAGCGCAGGGATATCGCTCCATCAGCAAAACGTTAGCTTGTTAATGGGCCAGCTTGCTGTGCCTGGCTTTTTACAGGCGAGGATAAATACTTCACTTTCTCGTTTATATATCTCGATTGTTAAACATATCGATTGTGACTTTACGCGAGAGACTAAGTCTCAAGTTGTTTTTGGTTCCTAATCCGAGCCATGGATTTGCTACTGATTTTTCCTGTGGAATTCGATTGAATTAAAATCCTAAAAGCACCCCTTAATGTGTCTTTTAAACTGTTTACTGACTTTACCTAAGCAACTAGTTAGCAAAAGAACATTTGCTACCAATAATATTTTTATGGGTGTGGTTATTGGTTTAGGGTTTGCATAACTTTGCATTCATTTAATATTTCAGGCTTTTTTTTTTTTTTTTTCTGTAAAGTGGCCGGGGCTAACGGTGGATAAAATAGTCAATGAATGAGTTAATTCTATAAAGAAATTATACAAAATTATCTTCCAATAATTAATAAAGCTGCAATGACACTCGTTCCAGCTGGTAGTCTAACTAGAGATTAATATTAATATTTTCATTTAAATATTAACGTTATTGTCTCTATCATTCGCAATGACCCAAGATTATAATACATGAAGCTTGATACTAAACAGAGTTTTTAAATTTTTTAAAAGCGACACCAGATCATAACACTGTCTCCAGAGGCTTGTACAGTGGACACTATGCATGATGGGAGCATCGCTTCATGCGCTTCCCTTCTCACCCTGACACGCCCATCGCTCTGGAATAGACTCAATCTGATCTCATCAGGTCACATGACCTTTTCCCATCGCTCCAAAGTCCAGTCTTTATTCTTCCTAACAAACTGAAGCCATTTTTCTGATGAGTCTCAATGACATGTGGTCAGCTCCAGTCGTTCCAAATCTCCTTAGTTGTTTTCTTTGCTAGATGCAGCCCAGTAATTTGATCCAAGTTTTTTGGACAGACAATGTATTCTAAATGATTAAAAAGCCTAACGTAGGTATTCGTGAATAAAAAATGGTTGTCGTGGATTATTATTCATCTTGTGTGATTCCACATAACGAGAAATACTCCGTAAATTTCCTTAAAAGAAAAACAGTAATTACAGCAGCTTTAACTGCTTTAACCAACTTTTAAAAAAAAACTACTTTCCCCACTCGAAGTGACCCTGGAACGTATGTGCCTGAGGAACCTATGATGCATCATCAGCGACGCAAAAATCATTACAGCCACAACGACAATTTCCGACACTGCTACTCTGGGCCTCACTGAACTCGACTCTCGTAAAAGAAAAGGAGGCTAAACAAAGGAAGCGAGGAGTTGTTAGACCGCGACCCCCTACTACTAAATCAGTCCCGAGACCCAATTAAGACAATTAAGTGCTGGGGAGAGTCGCTCCTGGTGCCTGTTAAAGCTCAACACCGCTGTTTATGCGAGAGCTTTATGGTGTTGACTCATCTGTGGATGAGAACCGCAACTCCCAGCATGCTTCAGGGCACCACGGATCCCACAGAGCGCGGAAAAGCTGTGACTCAATCCCACCACTCCGCCAGACAAGTATAACATAACCAGGCTACCTGTAACGTTAGGCTAGTGTGATAAAGTTAGGATTAAAAAAAAAATGTTTAAAGGAGAAAACCAAAAATACAATGTTGTGCAAATGTTTAGGCACCCCTCAAGGATTTTATTTAAAAAAAAAACTTGTTCTATAAATCTAAACATAGAAACCTGGACTCTAGCAATAACATTAGTTAATAGTAAAATGTTGGCTAATGAAAGTGTTTACTGTAGACCTGCTACTGTAACAAATATAGTCAGATTAGGATGAGAAACACAACAACCAAAACTCATACATATTTAAGATTCTCTGCAATAAAAAGCAGCGTAATTTGACTTCAGCGTTAAACGGCTAATAAGGAATAAGTGACACATTCAGTGGAGTTGTGAAGATTAAATAACAATCACACGTCAGCAACATGAGAGGGAGTGCTGTTGGGCTAGACATGCTATATTACAGCTCAAAAGTTTGTACATCCCTCCTAATTCCATGGTCACTGATGATATTGAGATGTGTATCTGCTACTTCTGCTCTGTAAAGCTTCATAACGGCTCTAATCTGAGGTGCTGGTTGTTAATTGGTGTTTTCTGAGGCTGGTGACTCTAAATGAGCTTCTCCTCTGCAGCAGAGGAAACGTTTTGGTCTCGCTTTCCTGGGAAGGTCTTCATGAGAGACAGTTTCATCAGGGAGCTTGATGGGGTTCTGGCAGGCAGCTGCTCTCTCCTCGTTACTGCGGACCGTACAGAACTACTTTCACCCATTCTGCTACTGACAGTTGGTGTAATTAATGGTTATTAGAACATCTGGAACACCTGGAACGTCCCAGTGCTGTTACCGTCTATTATGACTCACTTGGACTCTCGTCCGATTAGATTACTCAGTCATGACTAACTGTTCTGTAATTTATTTTAAAGGCAGAGTCTATAATGCAAAACGCTTTTTTTTGTGTCAAATTCCTGTTTATGGTGTACATCTCTGTACTGTCTGCTTGCTGTCCATGTCCTGAGCTTTGTTCACATCCCTAGCTCTGAAAATCAATCAAATCAGCAGCAGGGCGACGTTGTTATATATAATATCAGTGTCGCTCCTTCGGCAACGAGCGTTCATGAATTTTGGGGTGGAAAGAGAGGAGTGCATTTGTTTTGGCGTCTGTCTCTGCGCTACAAAACACTTTAAAATGATTCAGTCCAGACTCATGTTTTATTGTGCATGAAATGACAAAAAAAATAAAAAACTCTAACAAAGAGTTTCTTTTCAAATTTATCAGTGTTTTTGTGGAGGAAATCTGAGACAATTTACATCTAAAGCAACACTTTAGATATTTCTTTTTTTGTCTAGTTGTAATGTGCTCCCTTATTAGAGTATTTACGGTAGGCCTGCTATTCCAGCACTTACTGTACTGTCTTCTGTACAAATATAAGACCACTGCAATCCTTTTTTAGACATTTTTACTCATTTCAAACTTAACTTTGTCTAACCGCATTGAGAGATCATTGAGCCTATTTCTTCTATTAAGAATTAAATTTATGAATGAAATTTAAGCAAACAATTTCCGACAATAAAATAGAAACAATTTCCGTGCTTAAACTGAGTCTGAATCCCTCGGTGTACTCTTCTTTTATTAAAAAGTGAATAAAGTTCAGTAATAAAGTGAACCTTTTGTTGAAATTGCTTGTAAATAACTTTTAAAAAAATATTTTGGTGTTATATGCAGTAAAATATTTGAGAAACGCTGGACACCAAACAAGGAGATTCGTGGTAATAACGGAAACCGTCCACATTTTATTTTTGGCCAAACTATTCATCGGATGTGCTTCATCCTGTCTCCCAGCCCTAAAGCCACTGAAGCTAGATTTTATCAAATCATGAGAGCGGATAAACGTTCGCTGGCGTTGATTAAAACTCTACACGCCTGATGGACTAGAAATGAAATCCAGCTGAGCAATTTAGATCTGCGATTATAATTTTTATGTATTCGATTTCCCGGGCTAACACGAAAATGTGCATTAAATTGAAATTGTTTTCATGTCTTCTCTCTCTCTCTCTCTGTGTGTGTGTGTGTGTGTGTGTGTGTGTGTGTGTAGGAATGCCATCTGTCTGCGACGACTGCTCTACATCAATCCGCCCTTTGACAAGACAAAAGGTTCATGAACTCGGCTCACACACAGACACACGGACACACTCAGACACACAGCATGCGCAAACAGAATTAAATCAGCGCTAAAGGAAATGGCTCGCCGAGGAAGGCATGACTGCCGTGAGCATAATAACCGTCCTTCATCGGCTCGTCTTGCACTCACACACACACACACACACACACACACACACACACACACACACACACACACACACACACACACACACACAGAGGCTGAGATTGTGCCCAGAAGTTGCTGAGCACATTGTAAACATGAGAACCGGTCTGTACTTGTCGTGTGTGTGTGTGTGTGTGTGTGTGTGTGTGTGTGTGTGTGTGTGTGAACATGTAATCAAATCAAGGATGAGCCGTGGCCTGATTCAGTCCAACATACACGCCATAGCGTCATGTCATCATTTACAATTCACTCTTTCACCATGACTGTCACTCTGACGAGAACCTCTTCCAGGTGTTCCTCTGTTGGGAATGACGCAGAGGTGGAGGAGGAGACGGACGCGGAGGTGGTGCTCCACTTTCTTTAAAAGCACGACACACACACACACTAATGCTGCATATGTACGGCCCTGTAAGTACTGATGTTCAGCTTGTAATGATGTCACTTCCCACATTTGACGCGTGAAAGCATGAAAGCGCGTCTTTTCCTCGCATAACGCTCTCACACAGCAACTCTAAGTGCACTTGCTACACTTACAGCCTGGCTGACTGTTAGCTCTGTTCTGCAGTAATGAACTGTAAACATCCACGCAACAACCCCGGACTGAAATCGCAGCGCTGCGGTCACACCGGACCGCAGCGAGAACGAAGACTTAGAGAAAAAAACAAAAAAAACAGCGGAATTAACCACGTAGCATGTATCTGTGTGCTAACCGAGAGCCTGTCATGTTGCTATAACCTCAGGTAAAAATACAGGAAGAGGCTTCAGACTATTCACAGCCAGTGTGGGGGCGGCCATGTCGATTTGAAGCTGAAATTTCAAATGGAGGAGGAGACTTTTACCGCCTTAAATGCAGCATAGCGCTACAAAAGCTACACGATGAACACGGATCACTTTGCAGTGTTTAACAGTGAGGAGCTCAGTTTTGGTTTCCACCATATTCATACCCGTGCCTTAGTGGTTAGCACTGTCGCCTCGCACCTCCAGGTCCTGGGTTCGATTCCCACCTCTGTGTGCATGGAGTTTGCATGTTCTCCACAGGTTCTCCGGTTTCCTCCCATAGTCCAAAGACATGCAGATTAGACGAACTGGCGTTCCCGAATTACCTGCATATGTGAATGAGCGTGTGAATGTCGAGGTCACCGTTGGGCTCTACGGTCACTAGTTGGGCTACAGAGGTTCCTACATGGAGAAGGATGGATTCCATTCATTCCATTCCATTCATCGTGAATCATGACCTTGTGAAAATGATTTAAAAACAGGACAAAAGTATAAAAGTTCACACCGGGACACTAGGTAGATACACACGGTTTAAGTCATCCAGCCACCCGCGGAGCCTGTTAGGGTGCAGGACACTCACACTTGTTTATAAAACAGGGCTAGATGAATGCTAGCAATGCTAAACATCTCCAAAGTGTGTTTTGCTTTGGGGGTTTAGGTAGCGTAGTCGTTAAACAGTCTGAAGCGCAGCTTGTATGAACATTCAGAAGTTCATAAGTCAGAAATCTTTACAAAATCAGGTTATAAAGAATGAGTCTTAATTCTCTATGGCAATTATACTATTCATTCATTTTATTTAGTTAGTTTTAGTCATTCAGAAATTTATTGTGTAAAAAAAAAACTCATTTGGCTGTTACACGGAATGAAAAGTCTGTTTTACATACTAATCTTTCCTTAAGGTAAGCGACTACCTTTAAACTACCTTTAAGTTTTGTATTGGAAATCGAATTGTCCATTGCAGCAGTTTTCTTTTAGGGAAAAGAAAATAAATGATTATATATAGTTAAAACTCCAGGTTCCGAGGCGGCACTGTTTGATTCCTGCGTCATGTCTGTGTGCGTGGAGTTTGCATGTCCCCCCCGTGCTTGCTGTGTTTCCTCCTGGTACTCCGGTTTCCTCCCGCAGTCCAAAGACATGCAGATTAGGCTCATTTAATCACGGTTCCACTTTTCCACGAAGACGGTCCTGGCCTCGGCTGATGCAGACAGCTGTTCTCTGAGGACTCGTGACTGCAGTCGCTCGATAGTTCAGGACTGAAATGTCTTACAGTCTACCTGGACTCCATATTAATCTAAACACATCATCTGTTATACTGAACCTCCAGCCCCCGTAACACAAAGTATGACGGCACGACAACGCCTGCTCTCCGTTATCACCCAGATGAGGATGGGTTCCCTGTTGAGGTTTGGTTCCCCTCCAGGTTTCTTCCTATTGCCATCTCAGGGAGTTTCTCTTTGCCACCGTCGCCCTCGACTTTCTCTTTAGGGACAATCTCATCATTTTGATTCATATACATTTTTCCACATTTCATACACATTTCCAGAATTTTCTTGTGATTCAATAAAGGAAATTGGCCGTAGTGTGTGAATGAGTCAGTGTGCGCTTGTGAAGTCTCCTGGGATACGCTCCCGACCCCCCCCCCCCCCCCCACGACCCTGTATACTATAGAATGAATAATTGAATAAATATATACAGTACAGAGCAAAAGTTTGGACACCCCTTCTCATTCAGCGAGTTTTCTTTCTTGTGTTCTTTCTTGTGTTCTTTAGCCCAAACGCGTCTCTTCTGCTTGTTGCCTGTCCTTAGCAGTGGTTTCCTAGCAGATCTTCTACCATGAAGCCCTGATTCACACAGTCTCCTCTTAACAGTTGTTCTAGAGACGTGTCTGCTGCTAGAACTCTGTGTGCCATTGACCTGCTCTCTGATCTGAGCTGCTGTTAACCTGCGATTTCTGAGGCTGGTGACTCGGATGAACTTATCCTCCGCAGCAGAGGCGACTCTCGGTCTTCCTTTCCTGGGCCGGTCCGCATGTCAGCCAGTTTCTTTGTACCGCTTGATGGTTTTTGTGACTGCACTTGGGGACACTTTCAAAGTTTTCCCAATTTTTTGGACTGACTGACCTTCATTTCTTAAAGAAATGATGCCACTCGTTTTTCTTCACTTAGCTGATTTTTTCTCGCCATAATACAAATTCAACCTCTTTGAATGAGAAGAGGTGTCCAAACTTTTGGTCTGAATATATAGTGATTTATTTTCTACATTCTAGAACAATACTGGAGATTATGAAATTATAAAACAGTTGGTTGTTATTTTAAGACACAGAGGTCAGCTGTTCTGGAACAATTTTTGCAAGAACAGTATTGTGCCAAAGCATTTGCAAAACCCTTTAAGCACCATGATGAAACCGTCTCTCATGAAGACCTTCTGAGGAAAGCGAGACTTATTGATTAAAACTTCTTTTAAAGTTACTAGGATAAATTTTTCAGTAAAATCGACTTTGCAATCATTGACACATAGCAGTGGTACAAGAAGTATAAAACAACAACAACAACAACAATAATAATAATAACATTAATAATAATAATAATAATAATAATAATAATAATAATAATAAACTTGCCCATATATTATATATTCCTATAGCTGAAGTTTTTTATTGCTTTTATTACACAAAAATATTTTTGCCTCATATTTTATATATTAATATAATATAATGTCTATTTCACTACAATGAATTAAGGTTGTACATTTATATCATTTTATTTAATGAGTTTAACATAAACCATAAAGCATTGTTACAATTTTGGTCAACTTACCAGAAATATTTCACCAAGTACCTTTACTTTGAAAATGTCAAACTTTTTAGCTTATTATATTTTATATTTATTATATTGTCTTCCAATTACATTTGATTTAGAAAATTAATTAGAATTAATGATAAAATATTATACTTTACTTCTACTTCACCTTTAATTTAAACTTGAATGTCGATACATGATTTTGTTTCGCTTTTTTTTTACATGAAGTTTAATTAATATGTTAACGAGATTGTGTATGGTCAATACTTCCTGCAATAATTTTTCGCCATTTTCATGCCAGGTGCCAATAGTTTTGCAGTTAACGTGCCTGCGTTTGCGGCGGTGCTGTTTTCTTTTTGTCCCCACGGTAAGAATGCTGAGTGATAATTGAATTTGGAACACGACGCCTCCTCGGTTAATTTGAGGCTCCTGGTCGCGGCGTTTGGGACGCGAGCCGAGAGCGCGAGTGTGCTGCGAGACTTAAACACACTGTCTGCACTGTAAAGGACTTTAATTGGATGATTCGGACGCCTTTGCCAGCAGAGGCCATTTGAGATGATTGCGAACATGTGTGCGCCGCTTAAAGAGGTGTAGACACTCGGCGCTGGGGAGGACCGGAGAACCTCGGCTCCACCACCGCTTCACGACTCTCGTATCAGTGTGAAGAACTGCTACACTGTCATTTCTGTCTTTTATTAGAATTGTGAGCTGCCTGATTTGTGAACAAACACTCACACACACTCACACACACACACACACACAAGTGCACAAGAATGATTGTGTTTTGCGTTTCATAGGAAGACTGAGGTTGCTTTATGCCACGGAAGATAGGGCCCTTTTTAGTTCAGTGTCACTCCAGGGCAAAGTTCTGACCCACACACACACACACACACACATACACACACACAGACACACACACTAGCACTCATACATCATCCAAGGGCCTGGGGGCAGCCAGTGGTGAAAGTGGACACCCTGAAATACCGCAGCACGTTCGAGGTAATCCAACACTGGGGGGAAAGCAGAGTGTGAGAGAGTCTCTCTAATTTTACTGCCCCCCTCCCCTAATGTGCACATACACACACACACACACACACACACACACACACACACATATGCTGTTCTGAAATTTAAAGCCCTTCAAAACTCAAATTCTCCTCCAGTGTTAGAGACAGAAGCGAGAGTAAAATTATTATTTAGTGAAAAATGAATCCTCCCCAAATAGGGCTTAAGTGTAACCCAGCGTAATGCTCGGGGATCGTCGCTAAATGTCACGACGCATCACATTGTTATCCTCTTATAATTCCCATAAAATCACGGTGCTGAAGTTAACCGATTACAAACCGTCTGGATTTTGTAATCGGATCTCAAACGCTTATTCTCAAAGAATCTGCTTACTTTTATAAAGATTAATAAACTGCATTTTCCTTCCGCACACTGACCTGCTCGGACAATAAGCAACTCTTCGTTTTTTTTTTCTTTTTCTTTTTTTCTCAGCGTTCGGCCGCGAGCCCATCTGCCTGCCAGACGCTACGCTAATCATAATCACGTTATCTAATTTTCAGAACGGTAAAGTTGTGGTGCTCAGCGGTTATCGCTCTGTGCTGGTGAATCCGATGGATGTTTTCATGTTCAAATCACAGGAGCGTCTGAGAATTTCAACCCATTATAATAATCTGTCATAATAAATTGGTTTAAAGGGCAAAATGAAATTAAGCACAAGGAAATAAAAACATGTTGTGGATGAGTTCCTGTTCCCACTTACGTACCGCAGCTATAAACACTCGTCTCTCTCTCTCTCTCTCTCTCTCTCTCTCTCTCTGTCTATTAAATTCAAGGCAAGATTTAGTTTGATTTATTTAACACAATTGCAGGCCACAAGCGTTACCATAAGGACAATGCAAACAGCAATGAAATGAAATACAAATAAACTGGCAATAAAATAATAAAGAATATTAAAACTCAAAACCTCAAATGAAAATTCAGGACAAAAACATGAGGCTTGATACTACAGACCTTAAAAATACGCTTATGTCTAGGAACATAAATGTACCTTTTTAACAAACTGACAGCAAACTTTAGTTAACTTAAAGTTTAGTTGCAGTAATGTTTAAGTTTAAGTGAATAAAGTTGAAGCAAAACTGGATAAAGTTGAGGTAAAAGTTAAAATAAATAGAGTTTAAGTTGAACTTGATAAAGTTAAAGTACATAAGTGTATGTTTAGGTAAAATGAAGTTGAAGTTGAAGTGAATACAGTTTAAATTAAGGTGAATAAACTTCAATACATAGTTAAAATGAAAAAAGTTGAGCTTAAAAAAAAAAAAAAGGTCAAGTTAATGTGAATCAAGTACAATTAAAGCCAAAGTCAATAAGGTTTAAGTTAAATAAGTTTGAATTTAAAGTAAATAGAGATCATGTGAATGAAGTTATACATAATATACAGTAATTTACGTTACATTTACTGTTAAAGTTAAATAAGTTGAATTTAAAGTGAATATAAGTTTAGGTTAAAGTCAATATAGTATAGGTTTACATTAATATAGTATCGGTTAAAGGCAAAGACTAAGTTAAAGTAACATTTTATTTCAAAGTTAATATGTTAATAAAGTTCAGGTTAAAAAAGTTAAAAAGGTATAAAGTAAATAAAGTTTAATTTAAAGGTAACAAAGTTTAGGTTTAGTTTAAGGTAAATTTAAGTAAAATTTTAATAAAAAAGTGAATAAAGTTTAGGATAGTGTGTGTGTGTGTGTGTGTGTGTGTGTGTGTGTGTGTGTGTGTGTGTGTGTGCGTTAATATAAACATGTTATTTGCACATATATTTCTTGTTATCTCAAGTCAAATAACAGCAGATATGTGTGTGTGTGTGTGTGTGTGTGTGTGTGTGTGTGTGTGTGTGTGTGTGTGTGTGTGTTTTTATTGTATTGTGTCCTGCTTGCACGGTGTATGTCTGCAGTAAGGTTCCACGCCGTGCCTGTAGTAGCAGCACTCGGAGTGGGTGTGGTGCCCACGTGAGCTCCTTGCTTCCCCAGGCCTCGTCTGCAGGACAGTGCAGTCATTGAAATCTCAGGGTCGAATCTCTTCCCCCTTCCTTCCCAACAATAGCATATTATCTTCAGGAATCTCTAGGTCTTCCAAAAGAGAGGGGGGGGGGGGGGGGGAGACGAAGAAGAAAATGTTCCTTTTCTCAGCATCATACTGATGAGAGGCTCCACCAACCTGACACTGAAGCAAGCCATTTAAGAGCAGCGAACAGTGGCGGCCATTCATGAAGGCGAGCAGAATGGACTCTCTCTCTCTTTCTTTCCTTCTCTCTCTCTCTCTCTCTCTCTCTCTCTCTCTTTCTTTCCTTTCCTTCTCTCTCTCTCTCTCTCTCTCTCTTCCTGGCCTTGTTTAAGGCGTAGAAAGGGAAGCTCATGAGAAGCACGCACCGAGACACAAGGGCCACGCAGAAACCCGAGCAGCCAGCTGACTCGCACATGAATAGGGCGAGCACAATGCCCGAGCACTCGCCAGCACAATCAGGCCTGCTTTACTGCCCGCTCCACGTCGATAAATAGATAATGAAATGGAGAGAGAGCGCAGCGTCGCCGCTATCTCAAACACACACACTCACTCTCACACACACACACACACACACACACACACAAACACACACACATAAACCTGATTCGGAGAATGTGCTGATTTGACCTCCGAAATTGGGCTCCTTGTGAATTCAATATAAAAGCGCTGATCAGGCTGAGGAGTTAAAATGTCAGCTGAATCTCAGTGGCGTGGAAGATTCAATTGTCAATTAAAAAAAAAAAAAACAGAGAGCGAGAGAGAGAGAGAGAGAGAGAGAGAGATGTCCTTATAGTCTGATTTCGATGGAAACACAAGAGACGTCATTCTTTTCCTTTAACATTACAGGCATTTTGTTTCACCTTAGGGCAGCGGGTCTCCTGTCTCAGTAAGCGGTACACAATGATCCTCTCCTCTCGTTACAGGAGACGACTCGGGAATGAAAGCGCCTGGAGTCGAGTTCGCTCAGGATCGAGTAAGCGGCGTCTTTCAGCTCCTCAGCACTTACAAACCTGCTCCTAACTGTTAAATCACTGAAAGCAGGGAAAGTGCTTTCTTAGGGAGGTAAAATACTCTCCTTTAAACCCTACATTCACAAAAAGTCGTTAAATTCGTTTCCACAGACGTACGTCTTTTACGCGAATTAGCCCCGACTCGGTAAAAGTCAAACAATCGAACTAGATGATTTTCAGGTCCATGTTTTAGGTCCCTGCGCACAACTCAACTTTCCTGCCTGAAAATATACTTATAAGGTTTCATCTTAACCTTCCATTAGAGACAGTCTGAAGCAAAATCAAGCATAGATCGTTGATCCGTCTGCCGTAATCGCGAGTGCAGCTACAAGTACAGGGACAGGTAGCCTGCGAGACTTGCTAATCTGCCAGCAACGCTAGTTAGTTAATTGGTATTTATCTAATTAGCATTTGAGAAAAGAAAACAAACAAAAACGCAGGGCGGGACACACCCAACAGCGGCAACAGTAGCTGTCTTGAACAGAAACGCCGCATTCACTTCATTATATTAAACTGTGCAGTATTACTGATTTCTAGCACGGCACGGAGTTTATTTCTTTCCCGGTCATTACGTCTCATCAGCTGTCGTGTACCATCAGTGTGAGCGGTTTAACTTCTTCGAGATCAGCACAGTTTTCGCTGGATTCACATGTCCATGTTTAGTCGTTTATAATACCGAAACTATACAGACAATATTGATTTCCATAGTGCCACTGGAAAGCAAACACTCAGATTGTTGTGTACTTACGGTGTATAGTGTCTTAAGAGTGCAGTGTTTTATGCTGGCCTGTACGCTAAGAGTCACAAACAGCCGTGTGTGTGTGCCAACATACTTAGGGAATAAAACCCGGTTCAGATTCTGATTCTGATTTTACATTTGATGTGTTTAAAGACTCTCCAGGTTATTTTTTAAACTTTTTTTTTTTAACTGCAGCATGCAATTTTTACTTCTTGTAACTATTTTATGAGAGACTTCCCTTCATAGACTATTTAATAGATTTTTTTGCTTTTCTCGTGATACACACTTTAGTATTTTTATCACCATTCAAAAAGAGGAAGAGTATTTTCTTTTCACACATTCATATTTACCATCTGTAAGATTCTACTTTCTCTTTTGTTTTTATCTCTTTTAATTCAAAAGAGAAACATGTAAAACTTTAGATAGGTATAACTGAATATATAAGAAGTGGCACGATGGTGTCAGGGTCGGGATTTGATTCCCACCTCGGGGTCTGTGTGCATGTTTGCATGTTCTCCAGGTGCTTGTTGGTTTCCTCCAGGTACTCTGGTTTCCTCCCACAGTCCAGAGACATTCAGATTAGGCTAATTGCTTTTCCCACTAAAGTTTCCTGCTAATGAGTGTGTGCTCTGCGATGGATAGGCACCCCATCCAGGGTGTATCCCGCCTCCTGGGATAGGCTACAGGCCCACGTGACCCTGTGTACAGGATAAAGCGTTATAGATGATGAGTGAGTGAGTGAAAAATTTGTAGTAATAAAGGAGTCTACTAGAACATTTTCCCTTTCCTTATTTATCTCTCTCTCTCTTTCTGGCATTCTTTTCACACTTTAATCTGCTCAAATCTGGAAAAAAAAAAAAACATTCTGTAAATGCACACTACTTATGAAATAATTAATCCCTAATGCAGTACACTAAATCTCCAGTAGGGGAGCTGTCTGTCTGTGCTTCACATGTCATTCTCTCAAAAGTTGTTTAAACTTGTCCGTTCCATGTGGTAACACAATGCTAAGCAGTGTGTGTTTGGCGGTTTGGGCCTCAGCCATGTTTTATCATGTGAAAGAAAGAAACCAGATGGCGCCATCTTGTGGTTGAAAAAGATTACAAGATAACATCTCTGATTATGAGATTGTCATCACTCACTCATCATCTATACCGCTAATCCTGTATTCAGGGTCACGGGGGTGGGGGTGGGCACAAGGCAGGGTCCACAAGGTGGGGGTACACCCTGGACAGGGTGCCAATCCATCGCAGGGCACACACACACATACACACACACACACATTAGGGACAATTTGGGAATGCCAATTAACCTAACCTAACCTACATGTCTTTGAGAGGAAACCGGTGTACCCGGAGGAAACCCAACAAGCACAGAGAGAACATGCAAACTCCATGCACACAGAGACGGGAATCGAACACGGACCCTGGAGGTGCAAGGCAACAGCGCTAACCACTACACCACACACGAGATCAACAAGTTTTAAAAAATGAGCAAACTTTTAATCGTGTTTATATCAGTCAGATCAATAATTATACACCATTAAACTATTATTCGATACAGAAACACCCCTTTTATGTTCAAATGGACTCTTCGGTCAAACACTTCCGGGTTTGTCAGCCCAACAGAACTTCATTTCCCGTCGGTCTCAAATCTCGCGCGGCCAGCATCGCGGACGGCCTTGTTCTCGCGTAGTATCGCGAGAGTAGCGCGTTGGTCTCTAGGCAAAGCTGTCAGTGAAGGTTTGTGAAGGAAGAGGCTTCAGATTTACTGAAAAAACGGCGTAAATGTTACACTCTGCGCTTCCATAGAGGTGTTTTAACAGCCCGTGGACGCGTAATAACGCTTTAATAACCGACCTGTAGCGGAAAAACCGAGTGTTAGCCGGCTAGCTAACAATAAAAACAGCAAAAGCAAATGGCGTTGAAAAGGATTCAGAAGGTGAGTAACGCTAGCTGATCCTCATGGCAACGGCATTCTTAAGGGTTCATTATGGATGTATTGAAGAAATAATCAAATTATTGTATATATTATTATATATTGTATATTATATTGTCATTTATTTTATATTTTGTGTGTTATTATTGTATGTCATACTTATCTGTAGACTCCATCCGTTTAAAAATGATATGGATAAAATGTAATAATCATATTATAACATTTAAAATCATAAAATGATGATAATTTTACAAAAATCCTCTCTTAAACAGCTGCTAGTGAATGGGAGTGTGTTCGCGCATGCGCATTGAGCTCCTGCGCTCAACGGCCATATAAGGCTGCAGAAACAGGGCCAGTGGGGCAGTCAGGGGGTATTTATAACAGATTCACCCCACTCTGTCCACATCAACCTACCACCTCCATCTCACACACACACTCCCCCCACACTTACACCTCGTTCAACACATTCCTCATTAAAGAAAACCGCAATATTATTAACATGGAGTTAATCCACAGCATCCATCAGATCTCATCAGGCTGAACCTCTCACCTCCACTGTGTCAATGTGAATGTAGTATTATTACAATAATGATAGATTTCGAATATTATTGTATTTATATTAGTAATATGATAAATTAATGAATAACAACACTGATGACGTCCTAAGAAAGATGCATCGGTCTTAAAAAAATCAGTTAATGCATGCAGTCTTTCAGTAAAACAATCAAAAATAAATTTCATTAAAAATTAAATGACACAATTTTTCCAGTTCTTTCACCCCTATTTTTACAGATTGAAATTTGTTCTCTCTTTATGTATATATTTATACAAAGAGTTAGCCAAAAAGTGTATACACATTCAGAAAAATAACATTTTATATTATATTAATATAATATTTTCATATATGTCAATATATAACATGTATAGCCAAAAATAAATAAATAAATATGTATACGGTTATTGCTAATATTTTATATGTAAAGGTAGCAGTGACTTAAAATATCAAAAATATCAAAACATTTTGTATGAAAACAATAATATATACATTTTTATCTATTTTTTAAAAATAATATTTGAATATAATAATATTTTTTAAACATCAAAGAACTAAGTATTTAATTTTAAAATGATTCAAACAGTTTTACACCATGACTTTGTACATATTTTAGTAAAAAGAGCACAACCACACTCGCGCGCACGCTAAAGAATGAGGGAGGGATGTTGCTGGTGTGTGATGTTGTGTAAGTAAACATGAAGCTGTAAACAACTCACTAGGCTCAAAGAAACAAATCAACATACAAATATAGCAGTGTGTGTTGGGTTTTTAGTTTTAAGTATAATAGTATTTTTTTGGATAACAATGTAAAATGTGTAAAATTGGTAAAAATTAGCAGAGAAAGACGAGGAAAAAAAATAACGGATGTGTTTTTGCTGATTCTATTGAAAGATGCCAATCAGATGGCTTCAGATGTACAGTAAAGATGGGTCTGTCTGTCTGTCTATCTGTCTGACTTTTTTTCGTTTCACTTGCATGTTTAGAAACCCATGACCAGGTGCACAAACATCAGGCATGGGTGCCAATAATTGTGACTCATGTTTTCTGATGCTGGTTATAATTTTTATTTATTTATTTATTTTTTTGAATAATAAATTAATTTCAGTTTAATACAGAGTATCCGATTATATTATATTTTCACAGTTTCTCTGTGTGTGAGTTCATTAAGTCATTTAAAGCACAAAGCCCCCATTCAGCTTTTAAGCTCATCTTTAATAAAAGGTGCCAATAATTTTAGCGCCGATTCATACTTGTGTTGCGTAAGGAGTGACTGGAAAGTTATTTAAAGTTATTTTTAGGGTGAGGAACTCATAAACAGCATCGAGAACTGAAACAGTGTGATAAAAACAGACAACAAAATTTTCTAAACTGCTGCTCTTGAAATCCTCACGAATTTCTGGTGGAACTTTTCCGGCTCGTCTGGCAGAAGTGCGTCTGTTTAATAGCTGACGCCAGCGTGGTGATTTGATTTACTCCAGTCCCGGAGGTGCAGCCGGACCAAATTAGCATGGACAGCTCTGAAGGCGATTTGTTCATGGTGTTTATTTTTAGCGCCGCATACTCCTCCGCTCACACACTTTCAGTTTCTATTTTTGCTCCACTTTTTTGGCACAAAGAAGTCATTGGGCAAAACGCGTGGCGTAACCTGAGATGCCGCTCCTGAAGCTTCTGGAAGACCTGAATGCCCTGATTGAGCACCAGGAGATGTTTGTGCTCTTAATGTGTTTTTTTTTCCTTCACAGGAGCTGACGGATCTACAGAGGGATCCTCCTGCCCAGTGCTCAGCCGGACCAGTAGGAGAAGACTGTGAGCTCTGACTCCATAAATCTTTACAGTCTTTAAATTAATTATTTAATTAAACCGTGATGAATCCAATCTTATTAAATATGTTGGCTTTAATTTTGCTGTTTTTTTTTTTTTCAGTGTTTCATTGGCAGGCTACGATAATGGGCCCGGTGAGTTTGTGATTCTTCAGCTTTTGCCTGAATTTGTATTTTATATTATTATTTTATAATATTCTAGAATGCATATAAAAAATATTTTTTAGAAATGTAATACTCAGAAGCCACGCCTCCTTTAATAATATGACTGGTACACATAGACCACACCTACTTATATGACTAATATACATAGGCCATGCCTTCTTTTATATGACTGATACACAGGTCACTCCTCCTTTAATATGTGATACACAGAAGCCACTCCTCTTTTAATGTAACTGATACACAGAAGCCATGCCTCCTTTAATATATTTAATACACATAGGCCACTCCTCCTTTAATATGATTAATACACAGAAGCCACACTTCCATTAGTCTGCCTGATACACAAAAGCCACGCCTCATTTAATATTTTTGATACACATAGGCCACTCCTCCTTTAATCTGACTGATACACAGAAGCCACGCCTCCTTTAATATTTTTGATACACGTAGGCCACGCCTCCTTTGATATGATTGATACACAGAAGC
Organism: Clarias macrocephalus; assembly: GCA_011419295.1. NCBI lineage: Eukaryota > Metazoa > Chordata > Actinopteri > Siluriformes > Clariidae > Clarias > Clarias macrocephalus. Next base: position 7,150 of record JAAGKR010006420.1, on the reverse strand, counting down.
CACGCCTCCCTTAATGTTTTTGATACACATAGGCCACTCCTCCTTTGATATGATTGATACACAGATGCCACGCCTCCTTTAATATTTTTGATACGCATAGGCCACGCCTCCTTTCATATTTTTGCTACACACAGGCCACGCCTCCTTTAATCTGACGGATGCACAGATGCCACGCCTCCTTTAATATAACTGATACACAAAAGCCACACCCTTTTTGATATGCTCTGATATTCAGAAGCGACGCCCACTTTAATACAACCGATTCACAGAAACCACGCCTCCTTTAATACTACTGTTACAGTAGTAACTGGTAATATCAGAGTATTTATGTTCTCTTTCAGAACGACAGTCCTTACCAAGGCGGCGTGTTCTTCCTCACCATCCACTTCCCTACAGACTACCCCTTTAAACCTCCCAAGGTCAGTAGTGTGTCAGTCTCTGAGGTTCAAATCTCTCGACGTGACGGAGTTTTAATCGAGCTCGTGATGTGATCATGTGACTCTGTGTTTATTCTGTCGCGCAGGTCGCGTTCACGACAAAGATCTACCATCCCAACATCAACAGCAACGGAAGCATCTGCCTCGACATCCTGCGCTCGCAGTGGTCTCCCGCGCTCACCGTTTCCAAAGGTCAGGCTTCGCGCCACAACTCTTGGCACCCTTTGTTAACACTGTATAACTGAACAACACCTTTTCTTTTCCCCCCATTCAAACACATATAAGGATGTTGCAAAATTATAGACACCCTTAAAAAATATCAATTATCGCCGCCAAATTTCTGAGGCTGTTCCCGTAAGTGTTAAATAGGCTCAATGTTCTCGTCTTTCAGTTCTGCTCTCGATCTGCTCGCTGTTATGTGACCCGAACCCTGATGACCCTCTAGTGCCCGAGATCGCACACACGTACAAAGCCGACAGAGAAAAGTGAGTAAGACGTCCCACGTCGACACCACAGTGCTGTTAACACTCAATGCTAACACGTCCTAATGTGTCACGGTTACCACAGTAACAGCTCATTTACAAAGCGGGATGCTCCACTAATGCTAATAATAATCACTGTTAGTGAGTTACACCACGCTTTTCTTCTCTTCTCCTCCTTCACCTCCTCCAGGTACAACAGACTAGCGAGAGAGTGGACGCAAAAGTACGCCATGTGAAAGGAGCACGCACGTCCGGACAAACACGGCGCGGCACAGCGCGAGCGCACAGAGGAACCTGTTTTAACTTTTTTTAAAGCGACGGAGCGAGAGACGGAGAAACGGAGAGGTAGATACGGATCAACACTGACGCTTTGGCGGAGAGAGAGAGGCGGAGAGAGAGGGCGGAGAGACCCGGGGACACCACCGCGCGCAGGCTGTACGGCGCAATCTCAGAGCCGCGCCCTGAAACCACACACACACACACACACACACACACACACACCACAAACACCACACACACCACACACACCACAAACACCACACACACAGCCTGGAGAACACTCGGGACAAACACAAACACGGGAAACCAGACTCTACTGACGATTACTCTGGTGACAAGATGTTTCTCATGAGTGTTTCTCAGCCTCCCGGAGATGCAGACGGACGCCTCCGCTAACGTTCTCACGACTCCGGGCATTTCTCTGTACATATCACACGTGTGTGTGTATTTTTGTTTGTTTCATTTTTTCCATTAATACCAGTTTACACTCAGGGGCACGGTGCGCTTCATACCCCGCTACAGTATTAACAACACGACGGTTCGTCTTCACACCAAACCTCGTCTTTTAGTAAACCAGATTTTTTTTTTTTTGGTTTGTTTTTTTTTTGTTTATAGAATTTGAAAAATAAATATTAAAGCAGAAGGTCTGTATTAGAGAAGCCAGGACAGGACTCAGGACTAGCGTACGTGCACGTCCAGTTTAACCCAGATTATTTAAAGATACCCTGTTTTATGTGTTTATTTTATTTTATTTTATTATTATTATTTTTTTTAGCAGTTCTGATTAGAAATGTGTTGTCTTAAGATCGGGTCGAGTTTGTTCGAGTCAAAGCAGGACTTTTGATTGTATAGAATAACTGAACACAGTTAAAAGAGTTTATTTCTCTATATAATCCCTTCCACACTAATGTACTTCTCCCAGTGTTTCACACCATCAAGGTATAACGTTTTTTTCTGTACCCCGGAGCATCACATCTGTAACTCCGGCCTCCCAGGAACTCCTTTAATCACTTTTCCGAACATGTGGAAATGGCTTGGAGCGAGGTCAGGACTGTACGGGGGGGGGGGTGTGGCAATAACTCCGAGCCGTGTATCCTGCAACGTGCAAGTGATGTCAGCGAATGACCGATCGTGTGTACTGTTCACACGCATCTCTTCAGCAAGTCCGCGACATCGATTTGTCTCTAAAAGTTCATGGGAACGACTGCAGCGGTCTCTGATTGAAGGCATAAAAGTGATTGACATTTAGTCACAGACGACTTCAAGCGCAGTATGGTGATGAGACTCTTAGCTGCAGTAAAACATTCGATGCGTTTAAAAAAAGGCCGTACATCCGCGAGTGACGATCCTGGGTGTCCGAGGTGGTTTGATCGGAGCCCGCTGCAGTCGTCCGCGTGACCATTCGGACACTTCAAACGTTCCCTATGTGAATTCGCACGGAAGTGACCGTCTAACCATCCTGAAACCGGATTAAACCGGACACACGGATTCTGTACAGCGCGAAGCGACACGTCTCGGGGCGTGCGGTAGAAACATCACGGCGCTGACTCAACACGGACACGACTTGTGTTTCACCTTCTGAAGTGTCTGTTCTTTTCGCCTCTTTCCTGTGAGTGTTGCTCTTAACCCATATTTCTCAATAAGCAGCACTCGAGCCAAATCCTCCTCTTGTCTCGTACGTGTGCACGATATCGTAGTATACGTTTAATAACACGTGCGTATGGTCAAACCTCTCAGAGCAATATAGTAGCTAAAGCAGAACCGTGACTATACAAAGTCCACTTCTTGTAGTGGAAAGTCTCCGTCGTTCCCACGTACACACACACACACACACACACACACACACACACACACAATGTGCAGCTCGTTCCAGTTTACATTTACACACAAACAACATGGATGAACATCCTGGTCTTTAGGTGAGAAGCAGATCGTAGAGCAAGCGCGCTTAGCTAATCCGTCTAGAGACAAAATGACGAGCAAAAAGACAAAACGCTAGATCCTGTTCATGATGTACCTGTTGCCTTTGAAAGACACGTCGTTCCAGAGTTTCTTCCGTATTTCTTATCCGATTTGAGACGTCCAGTCACCTTACATGGACTAATCACCGTGAGACGGTTATTCTGTTCCTGCTCGAACTTGAGATCTTTTCCAACCGACAAGTGTTTATCTTGCGTCTGATTTTTACCTCAGCGTTTTCCCGTTTCTTTTGCGTAACGACTCGGTTCTTCCGGCGTCTCCTCGGAATAGCGTTTAACGAATAGAATCTGTGTAGAATTAGCGTAGATTAGTGATTTTAGTAAATATATAGACTCATCAAATCCATGAACTGGAAGCAGAATGCGAAGAACGTGGTGGTCTGTCCATGTAGTAAGGGACCGTTGTCTCAGAATCTCCAGTTCACATGATGATGATGATGATGATGATGATCTGGGTTTAAATAACGTCGTTCCAACAATTTCGACACTCGTTTGATCGAGTGTAAAACCGTGACACGGACGGAAGTCCGTGTATAGAGAAAGGAAGAAAGATCGTGTTTTTCTCAAGTTCATCAGGGATTGAAGATTAACGACAACCAATAAGGAGCGCGGATTCGAGGACGAATTATTTTCCGTTATAATTTGACTGGACTTGCGCCTCAGTGCAGACTCGTCTCTTGAAGCGAGCTCCAGATGTTGAGCACGAGTTCGCTTCCTCACAGAGGTCCACGCATCTTCTCATCAGGACCGTTAATGTCAACTGTCTTCATTTCCTCAACATATCCTATTGACTAACACTAACAGCCATTCGACTCCGGCTGAAAGTATGTGCACCCCTGACAATCAGACATCCGTATACGGTCTTTTTCCAAACCAGGCTCTTTCTTGGACGTGCGCGGTAATCCTGCTATCCTCTCTCACTGTGACCCAGACGTGGAGGGTTAGGGTTAGACTGGAAGAACTCCTGCACAGAATCCTGACTGAGCTCAGCTGTCGGATGAACCGGAACTGGAACCGGAGACGTCCAGACCAGCGCACTGGAGAAGACCAGCGCCCGAGCTCAGTGATGCTCTTGTAGCCGAACAAACACGAATCCAACATTTGGTTCAGTCTTCATAAAAGATAAGAAAAGAAACGAGGAAAGACGTATACGAGTGTGACGATGATGATTAGGGGTGCACAGACTTTTGCCCATGTAAAAATTGTAACACTTTTAAGTGTCTGCTAGAAGGTCAAGACATATTTTGAGTTCTTGATTTACCTTTAATGGCTTTTATTTTATTTATTTACATTTTTTTGGAGTGTGTGAATTTGAAGTTGCTAGGTGATGTGACCTGAACATCCTGTATGGTTTTTTTTTTTTTTTTTTTCCTGGAAAGTTCCTGAATGTATCTCATAAACGCTGCTTCTGTCTGGATTATTTGCTGCTTACATTTTTTTTCTCATCATATATTTATTAACCTTTTGTATTTCCTATTTATTCATCTTCACTATCCACTACTGAGCTGCAGTCGGCCGTGACATGAGGTGACGTCACATGACCTCACACGCTCCTCTCTGACCGGGACCTCAAGAACGGAACGGAACGGATCGGTACGGACACACTTTGCACTCTTCATACAACCGTATCAGGGAAGCTCTTCTCCACGCTCCACTCTCTCATCATCATCATCATCATCATCATCATCCAGAGTCAAATCCAGCCTTAACCTTTAACCAGAACTGTACTGTAACATGTCTTGCTTTTTGCCCTCTGAAGACTTTTGGGAGGAGCGTGGTGCAGTGGACTCTCACATTCATTCACACACACACACACACTCTCTCTCTCTCAATGAGCCAGGCGACGTTCTCCTTGAGCTCTCAGAACTGCTGAAACGAACCTCACAGCTGTTGGCGTTGGTGAATAAAGCTCCTTTGGGTTTTATACTCTGTCCTGGATTTTGTTTGTGTTGCAGTCGATGATTGTGTGTGTGTGTGTGTGTGTGTGTGGATCGACGAGACGTATGAGTTCATTCAGTTAAAGAAATAAATAAATATTCAGAAACTTCTTCACACTCTCTAAAGACATGTCTTGTGTTTCAGATCGCAGTGCTAACTTTTCTGTTCTTAAACAGTGACTCAGGCTAATGTTAACTCCATTTAATCTAACTTCTTAAACATTACATAAAAATATAAGGATACACACAGACCAGACATGCTGTAACGTCTAATATTATGTCTAGATCATCTATACAAGACGTAATCCACTAAATATGTTAAAGAACCTTTCTAGAGCATCTGTTGGTGGAAATATTTCCTCTAAAATCTGCAAATAATATATTTTTTAAAAGAGTGATGAAAAAATATATTGATTTTGATCTAAAAATGCAAATAAATTCCAATTTTATTTATTTATTTTTACTTTTGTGCATATTCAATTCAATTCTATGACACTTTTAACAATAGTCATTGTCGCAAAACAGCTTCACAGAAGCAAAATCAAGAGAATACGGCTTGTATTTTGAGGAAAACTGTTTAAAATTTTTATTTTTTTTTTTATGTCCAGCATCTCAGCTTGTATACACGAGAAGAGATTAGTACATCCTGACATGCCCACTAGGCGGCGACATTTTTCTTTTAATAACCATAACTTAAAATGTACGTAGAATTGACCAATCACAGCGCGGTTTTTGCTGGTCAGAGGCGGGGCTTTTCTAAATAAAATTATAATTCCTGCACTGAATCGCTGAACATTATTATTATTATTAATTTATTTTTTTACCCTTTCTGTCTTTATATACTGTACATAATGTTTATGTTTGTTTGGTCTCTTTTCTAATTTTCAGTCTTGGAATCAAATTTTTATATTCAAATGAAACAGTAATTATTAAACAGTTCATTGTCTATTTTTTTACCTTTAACTTAAAATTAAAAGAGCATTATTATTATTAATAATAATAATAAACATTTATTTTGGTTTATTCTGTTAATAATTATTTTTTTACAATAGAAGAAAAAAAATTAACAAACCAAAAATTTATCAATAAATAGATAAACACTTGGCAAATGTACATTACAGTAAAGTGTAAAAAATAAATCTTCCACATATTTATATATATAATTTTGATTTAGCCGAATAATATATCATATCTTACAGATAAAGTGATATATAAAACTAAAACTAAAACTAACAAAACCCTCTTCTGTGTTTATATACATATTGTTTGGTTCACTGTCAAATCTGTCTTTAATCTTGGACTCAAAATGGGGAAAAAAAACATTACATAATAATAATAATAATAATTTATTTAGGTTTATAACACACATTTTTTACAGTAGAAGAATAACTAACACAAATATTGATCAATAAATAGATCCACTCTTGCCAGAGGTATATTCCAGTACAATATAAAAAAATAAACACATATTCCACAATATTTTTTGTTTATAATTTTGGTTTTAATTATTCTTTAATATTATGTGGGGGGGAAAAATGTCCTGACTTTCTCCTGTCCCTTGTGAATATTACCTGAAAAATTTTAGTTTTAAAAAATCTGCATTAAAAACAGCGCACGCGTCAAGCGTGACGTCAGCGTGCGTGATGACGCACCGTTCAGCGCTTCCGGTAGGCGTGGCTCAGCGCCCCATCGCCCGAGTCTCACTGTGCTGTGCAGTGTGTGTATGTGTGTGCAGCGAACTCGGCGTATTATTATTCATATTATCCGTAATTTATCATGTCTGTGAATTTGAGTAAGAACGGCGCCGCGCTCACAGCCGCGTATAAAGAGGTGGTGGACGAGAAATCCGAGACCAACTGGTGAGTAATGAAGCGTCACGACGTCTCATAGCTGCGTTCAACTGCACGAGCTCGGCTGTAACGGCCATCCTGACCTGCGGCTGTTCCTCTGATAATGTCATCTGATAATGTATCGTCTTATAAGATCATCTCACTGCAGAGTCAGTCGACTGTCTCAATCAGGCAAAATATTAAAAT
>JAAGKR010006419.1:0-39863 GCA_011419295.1 Clarias macrocephalus | reverse complement strand
AGATTTGTGACTTGTATGTTTTGATGCTGATTATTAGACTGTCAGCCTAAACAAAACTTCCAGACTTGATAATGACCCTCTTCACAGATCCAAACAGAAGAGATGAGAATAGCAGCTTCCCCACGCACTCTTGTGAGGAGTGTTTGGTCTGCAGTAGTTAGAAAGATAAGTGCACTTACTTTGTTGAAGGGGCCAAATGATTAAGACCCACACGTCCCTTTCCTACTGAGAGCGCAGGTCATCCATCTTCCACCCTGTTGTTTGATCTGTCACTGTACAATCTCCTAGATTTCCCAGCCTCTACTATAGTACCTAACTCACATCTCTTGGCCATAAGTTTCGGTCATCTGTGTCCATTTTTTTTTCCATATTAAGTATAACAAAATAATTTTAGTAGCTAAACACATAAGTGTTTCTTATATATATATATTAAAGTGTGCAAGTGCTGTAAGATATATAGTACAGCAAATGAGTGCTGTGATTGTGTAGTTGTGTAGTTGTTAACATCGCAGTGTTGCATCGTCTCCAGAGTCATCTGTGTCTGTTTTATCCCTTTTAAATGTCCACATGAATATTATTAGCTGCTCTTTTTTTTTCCAGCTCATTTGCTGGATGTTAGTTGTACAGCATTTGGTTCTCATTTAGGACTCATAGTTTTGTTTTCATGGTAACAGCGTTGCCTGATGAGCTTGTGTGGCATACGGGTGGAGTTCCCTGAAAAACAAGAAGAAAAAAGCTTTTCATTTCGGTCCATAATTAATAGCTGTTGTAATGATTAAAAACTGCATTTTACATTTAATTTCTTTTGTTTCCTTTAAATGAATTTTCTTTAAATAATTTACATCTCAGATAACTGCCCACAGATGAAATATTAAATATTATATTATATTAAATATTATATTATATTAAATATTAACCCCTCACTACTACTAAATAATGATAAAGCAGTGAACACCATAGCCGTTATATATCTCCTAGACAGCTACTAGCTAAATAAAACACAGTTAGCATGTGTTTCTAATATTTTTCCAGATTACTTACTTATCAGGGTGTACATAGTTACACAAACAGAGAGGGACATATTTTTTTGATTGTGGTAGGTAATTAATCAACACTGAATAGTGACAATTCAGGATGTAGTTATGTGAGTTAAGACACCTATTCTACCAGACACTAGTGTTTTAGCTCGTCTCTTCTTTAGGTCAATGTGCACACTGAGGTTATACTGCTTCATGTGCAAAGGTCTTCATATTTTGCTTTCAAAGAGACAGAATTTCTTTTAGAATTAATATAGTCTTGAGAAATAGTTCTCAAGGCTTTCTGAAGGATGACCTATGAATCAGTTTCAGAGGAATGTTTCTTATTTGTTAAAAAAAAATAATAAAATCGAACCTAAGACAAGAACCAGTAATAAACAGATGCAGATGATGACAGATGATCAGACCAGTGATTACTATACTGATGATGCTGAATGCTGAGTGGTTGGAACAGGTGAGAGGGGAAATGAGGTTGCTGCTGAGGCCGTTACATAAACAATCAATTTCTAAATTGTATCTTTAGCCACTCCGGTGAGCATCCTGTCACAATGAAACATTTGTTCCAATTTCTTTAATGTACTGTACATAATGTTATAATAATTTGTACAGAATTATTATTTACTATGAAAGAACAAGGGGTGGATCAAGACTTTTACATAGCTTTGTATAACGAGAGCTCAGAGGAGTCAGTGGTGAATATGGTTGGAGTTCTGCCTCCCCTAAGCACAGCTTTTTATTGCTTGAAAACAGTACTTTAGCAGCTGAAGTGTTGGAGCAGGGCAGTTTGTATTAGCTAAAAGAATTTCAGTAGGCAATTAAGACAACATCAGAGGAGCTGATATGATTGGTTAGTAATTAAGTCAACCAGGAATACTGCAGGAAAATGATCACGAATCGACTTATGGACTCAGTACACATAGCAAAATCCACCATCCCAGATATTAGTAATAAATTAATGTTTATGGCAGAATGACTGTATAAGCTCAAAAAGGTGTTTTTTTAAATGTGTAGGTATTTATTGTATATTTTGAGCATGTACAAAAATTTTCCTGGTCCATATCAGCAAGCTGACACACCCAGGTATAAGCCACAGTCTTACTGTACAATAACCCAAGGCTCATCAGGTTTCATTAATTCGTAGAAATCCATTGAGAAATCAAGAACTGGTTCTGTTCGTGAATGTAAACTGACATATCACTGAATATATTTTGACGATATATAATTGCGCTTGTTATAATCGCTTCTAGTATATATATATATATATATATATATATATATATATATATATATATATATATATATATAATTTATTTTTTTATGTAAAAAATTCTTTTTCCCCTTTTCTTTGATCCAATTCTCTTTCCTTACCTCGATTATTTTCTTCTTCCTTCATCTATCATCGTCTATGGTACAAACAAGCTACAGTATAAGATGTCCAAGTAAATCAAGTGGTTTAAAAAGGATCTCCATCCCGAAGCACAGACACTGGAATAAACAAGACAGAAGCAATATAGTCAAAAGGGGGGAAAAATGGAGAACTTGCCTAAAACATAACCTCCTTTGTACTGATAAAAATGATAAATACTGTATGAAATATGCATTGTATGTAATTTACTATCTAGAAGCGTTCTTGTTTACAGAACATGCTAGCTACACTGATCTTGAAGCTTCAGCGCTAAACTAAAGAAATAAACAAAAGTATTGGCTGAATGACTACATGTTGTAAGAGGGAAATTGTGAAATTTCATTTTCGTCCCATGAGCTATCAAAAATCACCCCTTAAACCTTTTTTCTACAATGTCCAACTACACAAATAAGCACAGCGTAAGTAAATCAGCACTGTGGATTACGCTGCCTCTATACTGTAACTTACTAAAACTAAAAGCAGTAATGCACTAGAGACCCCATGTTAATGTTAAACTTGTGCAACACTTCAGACCTGCCAGTTTGGAGCTTTAATGGCCAGGATCCCTCATGTCGTCACTCCTCCTAAACAATGACCGTTCAAAGGAATAACAATCATTTGAAACACAGCACGTTTATTCCTCCGTGATCTAATCTTCTGGCCTTTTTTATTTTCTATTTTATTTTTTACTGGAAGCAAGAAAAGGCACTGGAAAGAATACGATACACAGCAAGTGGAATTCTAGTAAGACAGTTCCACTGGCACACACACACACACACTCTTAAGTGAAGCAAATCTGAGAACCAGTGACGTGAGCTGCTGAGGTTAACAGCCCTTTTGGGGTCTGGTGGAGGTGATATCATTCAGATCCGCCCCAAGATGTTTGTTGCTAAGCTCAAAATTGGAGATGAAGTCAGCGGGAGATGTGTCCAGCTCTCCCTCAGACACTTCCTATTTTTTTCCTTTTCATTGCTCTCTTCCCTTTGAAAGACACATGACGGAAATATGACCTGCTTCAAGGCCAAAAATGACATTTAGATCAATCTGGCCAGTTGGCTGAAACTTATTTGATGGCTGCAGTTTTTCCATACAGGAAGGACAGGAAGATCAGTTCAGCGATTGCGCAATCGGCTAAATAAATCCAACCGACACTTATCATCTGAATCATTTCTAGCGTGTACAGTAACTCAGCAGCTCCACAGTTCCAGTTGTTTAGTTTGATTCTGAGCTTGTGGTGTCGTTAGTATGGAGATCACACCTGAGCACGTGCTGAGCATTAAAGCGATGCCAGCTTCATTTACAGCATGCTACCACTTTCTGATGTACGTTTATCCAGTTTAATTGATAACAGTCTGTTCACTGCGCCAGAAAAACCAAGCCTATTTCACACAATAAACAAGTCGTCATGATTTAATGTGGCCGTGTGATGACTTGCAGATGCAGATGCCGTGAAGACGGCTATCGGCTTCTCTTACTGTTTAGCTACATGTACGGTACATTAGCCTCAGGTGCAACCCTCAAGACCAAACATGTCTTGAGTGATGAACTACATTTGGAATATAAGGGGATGTTGTGTGGATTAGAATTTTTTGTATTTTTATCCAAACTTTTCTTTTAATGAAAAAGGTTGGTTTAGAATTCTTCAAAGAAAATACAGTGCGTGCATGTGTACTCATAAAGCTCAGTGTCCACACAACTCACATCCTTTAACGACCTCGCCCTAGAAAGGGGAGTCCAACTGTACGCTTTCAGAGCCAATGCTAACACCATGTCATTCGGAGACGACGTCTAACAACGCCATAGTTGCAACGAAAATTTATTTAAAGCAGAATACTGTACATTCTGAATATGAAAAAACACAATAGCCTCCCCAAAGTTTAAACCACAAAGATGCACAACCACATTTGGTGACGATTATATGACTTTATTTTTATACATATATATACAGGACATTTAAAGAGCATGCACATTTACAGCACAGTTTATTTACAGACAAATGAAAAGCTTCACATACGATCAGAAATGACAGCCAACAGACGGACCTGATTTGTCGACAGAGCGGCTTTGAGTGTTTTTTTTTTTTCTTTTCTTTTTAACTTCACATTAACATGTACTAAATATATGGTATAACAATCCAGCTTTTAGTGATTCTTACAATGCAAACGTAATGGAGAACAGCACACAAAGCTACTCAAACTCAAAAAGACACACACATTCTGGACAATCACTCATACATACCAGAAACATGAGGTAGATATACAACAAACATTCAGACAAATACAAAGCATGAACACATATCTGCCGTTCTAGGAATGTGTGCTTTTAACTTGACTACAGTGGAATATGTCGTTTAAATAATTTCCAATTTCACAATCTGCATGACAGCATAGTTGTTTTGGGAATACATTTCATGCCAACAGTCTTAAACAAGCAGAGTGGAATTTTTTTTTTATTTTTAAAAAGAACACAATAAAAACAGTTAGAACAATTATAATGAAACTCAATTTTATTTCTGAGATGGAAAAAAATCTCATTTTTTATCCATTTATTCTCATAGCTGAGTTTTTTGTTTATATATTTTGCAGAAGTGGTTTTACTTCTAAAATGGTTTTGACATTTGGTGCATTTTTCATGAATGAGAAAGTCTTCGAAGAAGGCATACACCTTCAGTGTTACTGGAATTTGAGAAAATATCCTTGGACTCTTGCCCACTCTCACTCACTCAGCAAACCACAGGATTGTACCCAACCCTGCATTGGAGTAAATAGGGGGACTGGTTTTTGTTTGCTTCTTTGCTTGATTTAATTAAGTGAGTTTGGTTAATAGTTGTTAATGATACTCAATTAACTTAATTAAGATATTTTAAGACAAAATAATCTCTATAATTTTAGACTTGGCAAAATCATTTACTGTACATATGCATACTCACATACAACACATAATAGAAATCGTACGTATAGAAATCACATGAAAGCATATGCTTGTATGATGTAAAAAAAAAAAAAAAGGCACACACACACACACACACACACACACACACACACACACACACACACACACACAAACACAAACACAAACACACACACACACACACACACAATTAGCCATAACATTAAAAGCAGCTTAGCATGATGGGGCATTCATAGATCAGAAATGTTTGTCCGACACATTCCATGGATTTTTGATCAGATTTAGATCTGGAGAATTTGGAGGCCAGATCATTAACTTTGAACTCTTTGCCTGCTAAGTCCCATACACAGCAAGCTGTGATGCAGTGAGTGATACTTTTCTGCCAACATTAATGTTTTTCTCATCAATTTGTGCTGCATTTGAGCTTTTCTGTGGGATCGGACCAGACAGACCGGCCATTGTTCACCACTGGCCTTTGTATCAATGTTATGGATGATTTGTGTGTGTGTGTATATACATTACATATATTAAACATATATTTTATATGTAAACCACCGAATTGCTACATAAAAGAAACAAAAATAAAGATTGACACAGAGTTTCCAGCTTATCAGATCAATCGACTACCCAGCCGCATGTTATGAAAATAATTATGAGTTATAATCTATCTCTTATGTATAATGCTACAGTATGTATCATTTGTCAGCCTCCATCTACTGTATCCTGCCTACCATCTTAAACGCACCACTTTAGGTCCATCACTGAGCAGATATGATTTGAATACTTTATTATTTTCAGCACAGCAGGTAGGTGGATGTAATAAACTGGAAACTCAGTGTTATTTTGGATTGTCCCATATCCATATCTACAGAAATAAGCTAAAAAAGAAGAAAAAAAATTCACAGTATATGATTAAAATCATAGCTTGGCTCTAGGTTTGAATTTTTCTTAAAAATATATATCTTTATACACATACATATTTATCTATATCTATATCCATACTCTGTTTGCTCTGTTTTAAAGACATCTATACAATACAAGTTTACACGCACATCAAAGCTTTAAAATAAAATACATTCTACAAATTCTGCAGCAAGTGACCCAGTTATGAGATGCACAGAGTTTATGAAGCTTCACATGTTAAGCGCTGTGTACAAAGCAAACCAAGCCAAACCAGCTCCCCTCTTTTGTCACATCATTTCACCAGTATGTGATCTGACATATAAGGCATGTTTAAAAATGGCAACATTCATGTTTGTTTGTGACGGTGGGAATCGCTTTGGCTACACTTTGCACGGACACCTAGCAAAAACACATATAAAACAAGGCCGGTACAGAAATGCAAAAGAAATATACAATAACAACAACGATAATACAATAATGAGATGTTAGTTGGAATGTTAGTTTGAAACCTTTTTACCTGGTGCTTTTTCAAAAATGGATTATTTACATGTTTGAGGCGGTGGCAGATTAGTAGATTAATGGTACAGAAACCTAATGTCATTGAAAATTTCTTCATGCAAGGTAAAAAAAAAAAAGAGATTGTCAAAAAGTGTTGCTCTAGGTCTACAGAGTTGTCAAGCAGATATCACTGAGCAATACATTTTCTCTAACTACTGTGTCCAACTACACTATACAGCCAAAAGTTGGTGACTATCACAGTCATATGTGATTCTTCCCCAAACAATTGTATTGCCACAATGTTGGAAATACACATTGTCTAGAATGGCCTTGTAAGCTGCGGGATTAAAATTTCCCTTTACTGGAGAAAACTTGAGAGGCCCAAACCTGTCACAGCATGACAATGCTCCTGTGCACAAAGCGAGCGCCACAGAGACATGGTTCACCAGGAAGAACTGTGTCCTGCACAGAGCCCTGACTACCACTTCAATAAACACATTTGGGATAAACTGGAAGCCGGTTCTCAATGCCGGACTTCACTAATGCTCTTGTGCAAAATCTCCACAGTCATGCTCCAACATCTAGTGGAAAGCCTTCCCAGAATTACAAAAAAAGGAGGACTGAGATGGTCAAAAAAGCACATACGAGTGTGATGGTCAGGTGTCCATAAACCTTTGGCTGCATAGCGTACATAAATAACCACTTCCAATTCAGCACTGGGGAAACCTTTCTGATGGAATCACTTTGATAATTATATTATAGTTACATCTTTTTATACATTAAATGTACATTGCATACTGTAAACAGTTAATACATAAAAGCCACAACAGAGATAATGTAATCTGTTAATAAACTACTCTCTCTTTATAAATGGTCAGGTAGGGTCTGTAATAGATTCAGTCCAATCACAAACTCTACGCTGCTTCTCCTTATTCCTGTGGCTCCTCCTCATATCTACAGTACATAAAGCTTTTCCTCTAAAATGCTCCAAAATATTTTTTGATTATATATAACTGTTTCCAAATATCTAGAAAACTACTCTACTGTTTAAGCCAAATCATCATATATTTGTTGCACATATCAATAAATAAATATATTTTTCCAATTATTTATTATATAAGCACTGTATATCTTTATACTATTCGTGTTAAACGTAAAAAGAAAAATACTAAAATAAGTGAAAAGCTTGGCTTAAAATGTAGGCAGCTTTAGGAAAATATTGTGGGATGGTATCCTTTTCATTGTAAAATTATTTATAAACATTTATATACAAAAATATATTTATATATGTTTTTTTTTTTTTACAATAGATCCAAATATAAAGTGTACTATCTGGAAAAAAAAAAAAAAAACTCTATAAAGACATTTACACTAGCGAACCCAATAGTGTTGCGTTTTTCTATTTAAAAAATAATGTCACAAAATTGTAGAACCCATATACTGTAATAAGATTTTTTTTCTATTATTGGCAGGTCATTGGTATAATTCTGGCTTAGTCTCAACCAATGACATGCGATAACCATTATTCAATATTGTAAAGTGACAAAAAAAAAAAAAAACTTTGACCAATTATGTAATAGTATTTTTTTTTAACTATATAATAAGTATAATGATTTTTAAATGAACACTATATCAGTGCCATAGTGACCAGTTTAATTTAAGATGCTGAATAATAAAATTAATGCTTATATTTAAACTGATGGAACAAACTATGGGTTACAAATGTTATGTTTTAAAAACTATAATCATTTCATTTTAAACATGGCTCAGAAAATGCAACTGAAGAGATTCTTCACTACAGAGTGATCATTTCCCGACTAATCTCCCCAATTCTAACCCTGACTACTAATCTCAATAACAACCCCAACACTATCCCTAAAAAACATGTCATGTTTATGTCACGTAAAAACCTGTTCCATATGGAAACACAATTTCATGGCTGGTTGTGTTTTTTAGTATATCTTTTGCCAGGTTAATGCGCTTAGGGTCCGTTATATTATAACACGACCATACTGTATATTATTCAATTAAGTGCTGGTTTGGCTGTGATGCTTTTATGGTAGTTCTAACAAATCCTGCAGAACAAATACACCTGTGGAACATAAAATTAAAAAACAAAAACTTTCTTGAAAGCTTTTTCCACTGGAACATGGATTATAAATGTCTAGTCAACGGATAAAATGCAGTAGTTTGTGTCAAATATGCAGTCTGTTTTTTCCCTTTGGAATTATTATTGCTCTGAAACCAGACAGGCATTGTATTAATTACGAATTGGCTGAAATCTTGCACGAATCGAAATCATGCTTGCTTTGGCGCACTGAAACGTTGTGCAACCACACGCCCAGCATCGAGCTCTCTCATCTTCCAGCTTCTTCCGCACCATAAAAACGAATGCAGTAAACAAGCTTTGTTATCAACAGACGTTTCCAACCGTATTTGGAAAAAATGAATCCTGCTTTTGTAAGGGGTTTTTCATGCCTGGTTCCTCAACAGCATTTTATCAACTTTCATCCACATTTTGTCAAGGCTTTGTTTCTTCTCCTTTTTCACATTCCCGACTATTTTAGGATGAAAATTGAGCAGGTTACAAGCTGTGATGTTTT
This sequence comes from Clarias macrocephalus, assembly GCA_011419295.1. Classification (NCBI taxonomy): domain Eukaryota; kingdom Metazoa; phylum Chordata; class Actinopteri; order Siluriformes; family Clariidae; genus Clarias; species Clarias macrocephalus. The sequence goes on along the minus strand of JAAGKR010006419.1, from coordinate 30,507 downwards.
ACAAAATGCATTCGGTTCTTTACGTTCAGAAAGCATCCAAGATTGATGATGTTGAAAAATTCATGTGATCTGAGCCCCATGTGGTGACCTGCCGGGCCCTCGCTCTGTGTGTGAGTGTGTGTGTAAATGTGTGTATGTGTGTGTAAGTGTGTGTGTATGAGCACATGCTATGCATTGCCGCTGCTGGAGCATGGTGTGCTCTTAGTGCTGCCGATACTGTGAGCTGCACTGCTGTTCTCAGAGGCAGGAGGAGACCTGGGCACATTCTGCCTTACCGCAGGATCACCTGGAGAAATGAGAGCGAGAGAGAGAGCGAGAGAGAGAGACAGAGAGAGAGAGAGAGAGAGAGTAAACTTGTTTTAATATAGAAGAAATAACACATGATTGACCATATGGTTATCTGAAATGGATGCTGATGTGATGCAGCGCAGCATCAAGCAGAGTTATTGTTTCTGTATAACAGCAAGGTCTGGAGTGAGTTATTGTACCTGTGCCACAGCAATTTGCCAATGATTACAATGTTTAATTCATTTATGAACAACAATTCAGGCATTTTAATGGTTTATTGTTAGATCTGACATTATGGAACATTAATTCCCTCACCACAATGCTGTTGTCTCTCTTATTCTCTCTCTCTCTTTCACTCAAAAAAAAAAAAAAAAAAACATCCAAAACTTGTAATTTTTCCAAAAAAACAAAAAGCGTGAACTCTTCTCTCCTGAAGACGTTTCCATGCGGAGAGACTTTGCATAGCATCATGGCTGTTACAAAGCATTGACACCAGAGTCTCCTTCCACAGACGTAAAAAAAAAAAAAAAAATACAATTGTGACGTGATTGATGTACAGGTCCTTTTATATAAGCTTTCTATAGAAACAATACGGTGTTAGTACAAACAATTAATCTATACCTGTAATTCAAGTGTAACTCAATTACATTGAGTCTTTAGCCCAATCCAAGGAGGTCAGTGCACAAGCTGGGCTACACCCAGCTGGATGGGATGCCAACCCACTGTGCACAAGTGCACACACTCACATACCCTCATTCACTACAGACAATGCAGAGATGCCAGTCAGCCTACACAAGTCTTTGGACTGTGGGAAGATACCAGAGTACTGTACCCGGGGGAAATGTACCAAGAACAGGGAGAACATGTAAAGTCCCTGCACACAGACTTGGGAGATCATGATTCAAACCCCAAACAATAGAAGTGTGAGGCAACTGTGTGTGTTGTATGGGACTTGGCAAGAGGGTTGTGCAATGATTTATATCGTGGTGGGGTATATTGGGCAACTTGTCTGCATAAGGGAAATGTTTACAAAGTTTTTTTTTTTTTTTTTAATTATGAGACCAACATGTGTAAGGGAGAGAGAGAGAGAGAGAGAGAGAGAGAGAGAGAGAGAGAGAGAGAGAGAGAAGAATGTGAAAAAGTGATTGGATTGGGTAATTACAGCAGCTGAATTTGGAATGGTATAAGTGTTTCTATGCGAGTATGTGTGTGTGTATTTATGTTCTTGTGTGTGTGACTGGGCTCCCCACTGCTGAACCCACACTCAGTCTGCCTTTCCCTTTTCTAGGCCCCACTGCCGCTAATGTCTGCCAGAAATGTTTGGCCAAGCAACTCGGGCCGAATCGGCCCTGCTCCTCCCTCGGCCTGCAGAGTTAACCAGTTCCTCTTCCTCTTCACCTTACATACTCTTCTCTTCCTATTCAGCTCATATCACGTTCTCTTCCTTCTCACCTGTTCTGTTTTCTTCTTCCACTCCCAGCATGCTTTTCTTTTCCTAATCACCTTGCATCTGTATTGCTTCCTCTTCACCTCGTATCCTCTTCTTTTCCTACTCACCTCATCACACCTTCTCTTTCTCCTTGTCTCATGACCCCATGTCGATTGAAATATTCTCTTTCATCCTCTCCATTGCATGTTAAGCTAAACGTGTCCACTAAATAAGGTGTAAACAGCATTCAACTCTGGCACTAAACTACTGTATGTCATTTATCTCAGTTCTCAATCAGTAACAATCAATTTTCACAAAAGGACATACAGCACATAACATTCCAACAGATATTCAAATTAAAGCACTTAAGTCTGTACATATAAGTGTGTATTAGTGCATTATAACTGCAATGATTTGTCAGTGGTTCAGATTATAAGTCATAAACCATAAGGTTGGGATTTTATGTCCTGAAACAGCCAGTAAACATGTACTGATTAATAAACTACAGTAGTATTCTACTTCTAGAACAATGTGTACTATACATTTGGATCCAAAGGTTTCTTTAAGATTAACTATTCCACTCTGTGCTTAGATTGGATTGCACCTCACTTGAAAGTCATTTTGGGGAAAAAATGCCTGCCAAATATATAAATGTAAATATAGATTGAATGGAAAGACTGCTGTATATAGAGAGCATGTAGTAAAAAAAAAAAAAAGTGAGAGTTTTCAACTTTGAAACCACTAGGCTTTATCTGGCATTTGGTTGATTTTTGACTCCAGGGAAAAGAACACCATCTTATTTTTTGCTCATGTTTTAGTCATCTTTAAAATAACTGCAATATTTTAGGCTGCTCTGAAAACCGTAACCGTCATCTTGGAGTTTATTGTTCACGTCCCAAACAACTCCTTTTAAGGGTATTCCAATCAGACGAGGCAATAGTTTGCTATGTAAAAAGTTAAATGACTGAAAAGGGTTAACCCCTGAACCTGGCAAGAACCAGGAAGAATGACCATGGTGGTTCGCCCAAACCAGTATTATGCAGTCTATGTTTTTTTTTTTTTTCACAGTATTGGGTTTCATTTTTAATAAACCGCCTACCATCATGTCCATTCTTTGTTCTTGTACAGTACATATACTGTTTGTAATAATACAAGAACATTTTAGGAGCTTTGTATGATGTCATGATGTTAGAGCACATTCAGCAATGACAGTGAGATATACAGTACACTCACCGCGCACTTCATTAGGTATGCCTGTTCAACCGTTCAAGCTGCTGAACTAACTGAGCATCAGAATGGGGAAGAAAGGTGATTTAAATGACTTTGAAAATAACATGGTTGTTGGTGCCAGATGGGATGGTCTGAGTATTTCTAAAACTGCTGATCTACAGTATAGGGATTTTCGCCCACAACCATGTCTAGGGTTTACAGAAAATGGTCTGATAAACAGAAAATATCCAGTGAGCAGCAATTCTCTGAGTAAAAATGCCTTTTTGATGGCAGTGGTCAGGGGAGAATGACCAGGCTGGTTCGAGCTGATACTGTAGAAAGGCAACAGTTGTAACAAGATGTTATTTGAGCTAATGTTGCCTTTCTATCAGCTTGAAACAGCCTGTCCATCTGGTCTTCTCGTAGCATCCCCATAACTGGACAATAGAAGACCAGAAAAACATTGTCTGGTCTGATGAGTCTCGTTTTCTGCTGTGACATTTGGATAGTAGTGTTTCATGTCCCGTATTGCTTGTAATGCTTTCATGGTGATGGTGTAATGGTGTGGGGAATATTTTTGGCACACATTATGCTCCGTAGCACCTGAATATTGTTGCTGACCATGTCCATTCACGTATGACCAAAGGATAACATGCCATGTCATGATGCTAAGATCTCAAACTGGAGTCTTGAACATGAGACAATGAGTTCACTGTACTCAAATAGCCTCCACAGTCACCAAATCTCAATGAAATAGAGGACCTATAGACATGGTGGAATGGGGAATTCACATCATGGATGTGTAGCTGACAAATCTGCATCAACTGCATGATGCTATCATGTCGATGTGAACCTAAATCTTTAAGGAATGTTTCTAGCACCCTCTTGAATTGATACCATGAAGAATTAAGGCAGTTACAGTATAAAGGCAAATGAGGTCCAACCCAGTACGAGCAAGGTGTACCCAAGGAAGTGGCTGGTGAGCGTAAGGCTTGGGAGGGCCAAAATTTTAAAACTTCAAGAATTCATAATTAAAATAAACAAATTACTTTTTAAAAAGTGTCTCTGGGGGAAGCATGTAAGATGAAATTACATGATGTTCTGCAGATGTTCCAGTACAAACAGGTGGATAAAGATAATCTCCCCGACACTTGATATCACGTTTACTTTAGTTCAACACACAAACCTTCCTGCATTGCCAGGATTACATAAGAATGAAGATTAGCATGAAGACCTAAAACGAACAGTTATTATTAGTTTGACTTTAGTTTGATCCAGGAAATATGATCTACTACCACTACTAAAAATTTATCCTGGTGAAGCAGATTAATCGTGCTGCAGCTTGCCGGCACTATACCAACTCTGGATGTGAAAACTCCTGAGTGTAATTAAATTGATCACTGTGAAAAACCATGAAGGGAATTGCTGGAGCAGTGTAGCAGCTTTTTTCTCTACATTCTGCACATAGCATTCTCCTGAAATCGACCGTGTTGCCCTTGGACGTTCTAAGAGTGTTCTAAGACATTCTGCGTGTTTATTTTTGCCTAGCAGGTGCTGTGGTTATATAAAATCATTTTATTATGTTTGTATTGTTAAACAGCAAAATGTGCACATGTGAGTGTTGTTAGAATGTTTGGGGAAGGAATGCTACCATTTGTTTTAATGTAGAAAGCATAGCAAGAAGTGTTATTATACACGATCAACCATAACATTAAAAACACTGACATGTTACATGAATATGTGGATATCACCTGGCGATGTACTACCTACTTGAACACTGTTGCAGACCAAGTACACTACTACATACCCACTGTGTTCCCTAATGGCAGTGGTCTCTTTCGGCAAGATGATGTGCCCTGTCATACCGCAAAAACTCTTCAGGAATGGTTGGAGAAACATGGAAAAGAAATCAAGGGGTAGTGCTAATATCTTATAAATGTAAAATGTAAAATGTATTACAGCGCACGTTCTGAACTGATTTAGCAGCACAAGGGGATCTTGCACAATATTAGGCAGGTGATTGTAGTGTTATGGCTGACCTGTGTGGTATGAGGAACAGACAATAGTCCATTCTCTTGGTTTCTGAAGTGAAGCTTATCTTGGTCTAATTACCCTAGGTGATTTGTTTATGGTGATGAGGTGATGAGTTTATTTGAGGTTCCAGTGAGGGTTGCCTGGTGGGAAACGCGGCCAGGGGTAAAATCCTGGCATCCAGTATAGAGTGCATGTGTGTATGTGTGCAGTATATTTGTACTGTACATGTTTTCCTGTGAGACCTTCGAAGCAAACAAGGGGAATTCCAGTCCCAGTTCTATTGTACCCAGAATATCCCAGAATGCCTTTTGGATCATTAATGCCACCTCCAATGGCTGAAAACAGAGCAGTATCCAAGTTTCAGCTTATAAACAAGAAGTAGTTACATCACAGTGAGTCTTATGTTATTGTTATTATTCTGTCAGCACTGGGTAGCTTTTTCCATGATCAAAATGGGAACTTTTCCCCATTTCCTGTTTTGACAGGATGATAACCTTCCGTGACCTTCTATTAGAAATATATGAACAGTGAAAGCCCAGGTTGAGTACATGTGTCTGTGTGTGTATGTCTTTGTGTGTGTGTGTGAGAGAGAGAGATGCAGTAATGTAGGCAGACTCTCACCTGTATGTGAATAGATGAACCAGAGGGCACCCGTAAGGAGAGCTCCTATTACAAAGGCTGCAAAAGCAATGCCAACCACGGTCGGAGTGTCCAGGACATAAATGTGTGCTATAAGAGAAGAATTAATATAGCATATTAAACACTGATAAACAAATCTGATAAAGAATTAAATAACCTGCAAAAACATTCAGGAGTGCCTGAAACTGAAACACACAGAAGCTTACAATGGTCTAAGTATTTTTCCAACTGAACTGTTTTTACTATTACTTAAGTCATGCTTAATATTGCCAATGGAAATTACTATTTTTATGACAAGGCAGTGTCATCCATCCTTTTATCTATCTATCCATCTATCTATCTATCTATCTAGCTATCTGTCTGTAGGGCCGTGTCGTACTACAGTATATATAGTAATTTTAAGGTATATTGGTTTATTTTGAAACAAGACATAGGATGAGACTATATCATTTATATCGACATAATTTGGTGTGTTACAAGACCCATTCCTTTCCTAAAGTATTTACATCTCTCCCCTCTCACACTCTCTATACTCTCTGTGGTGTACTTGACTTGTATCACCTTGTTGCTAGTCTTGCTAGTCGCAGATGCTACCATGCTAGCTCAAACTAATAGTACTACATTTAAAAGTCGAAAAGTTGCAATGACAATATAATGTGTAGAATATTCTTCAGCACAGCATTATCGACACTGTAACCTGCAGTACAAAAAGCGTCTTAAACTTTGTGCTTCGAACTCTGTTACATATTTTCTTTGTATATGAAATTTAATTAAATCATGTACAGTGCCAGTCTACGTGTGGACACATCTTCTAATTCATTGTTTTTTTGTTAAGTGATTTATTTTCCACATTCAAGAACAATAATGGAGTTTTTGTTTTTACAGTGAGATAACACATATGGAGTTATTTAATTGTTAGTCAACTGCAAATCCTCATTTTCCCTCTTGTCTGTTCCAACCATTCAGCATTCAGCATCACCAGTATACTATCACTGGCCTGATCATCTGTACCTTTTTCTCACTCGTTCATGCCTCAAGTAAAAGGGTTTTATGCCTGAATGTGGACTGGACTGAAAATTGAGTGCCAAAAAAGTCCTTCAGAAAGCCTGGAGAACTATTCCTCTGGAATACATTAAAATATTCTTACAGTACAAGTATGCTCTTTATAAGCAAAATATGAAAGAAATGAGGGTGGATCAATACTTTTGTACGGTACTCTATATGTATATTTCAAGTGGTTTGTCTAATAAAACATGAATTCAATGTGTGTATTTAGTTATCTCTATGACAATTTCAGAAACTTAGTGAAAAAAGTAACTACTTCATCAGAGCAAGTAAGCCTGTTGTAAATTTTATGTTTACATTTTTAGTGTTGTACAGTGGAGCCTTGGATTGCAAGTAACGTGGTTTACGAGTGTTCCGCAAACCGAGCAAAGATTTTTAATAAATTTTTAAGTATTAGTTTACGAGCGCCGAGTATCATGTATCACGCATGCGACTCTTATTTTGACACTGAACGACAAGTGATCACAACTGAGCCAATGATTTTTCTCTCTCTTGCGCTGCGGCAATGATGGGTAATCATCTCCCGCTGCGTCCCCTGTGTCAAAATAAGAGTCCCCTGCTGCGTCTTAGTGCTCGTCTCTTATAATCAACATCTCCCTCTCTCTTCTGTGTGCACGCGCATAATTTGACACTGTGCCAGACACACACACACACTTTTCTCATGTGTACTTTGTGTGTGCGCGTGCGCGTAATTTGACACCGACACCGACACACACACACACACACACACACACACACACACACACACACACACACACACACACACACACACAGATCTCCCCGGCTGCACACATGCTTTATTTACACAGAAAACTCAGCTCTATCACGATTCTTTTCAAAGGTAATTTGCTGTTATTTTTTCTTTTTTCTTTACAGCAGTGATTCCGTTAGTATGCTCACGCGAGTATCATTAGAGAGATTCCTTTTTTTCCCCATTAAAACAGTTTTTGCATTGTTTATGTTAGTTGTGAAACTTAAAAAGCGAGGTGTGGGAGGGAGAAGGAGTTTTACTGTTTAAGACGAGGCGAGGGGCTAATTCCACACACATACAAATACACTGCGTCTGCGCGCACAAATGGAAACACTTGTGATATCGCACATAGATATTGCTTGTGATATCGCACATAGAAAACACTGAGATATACAGTAGATGTACTGTATCACAAATCCACTTTAAAATACCCAGCCATACTTTTTGTTCCATATCACACATCCCTAAAGATGTCCTTTTTGTGATGTTTTTTTTCTACATTTATTAAAATATTTTTCACTATATATTGGTTCCAGTTGATAAAACCTATACTAAAAACTTATTATAACAAACTTGATAACTCACTCACTCACTCATCATCTATACCGCTTAATCCTGTATTCAGGGTCACGGGGGCCTGGAGCCAATCCCAGGAGACTTCGGGCACATGGCAGGGTACACCCTGGACAGGGTGCCAATCCATCGCAGGGCACAGACACACACACATGCACTCACTCATTCACACACTACGGGCAATTTGGGAAAGCCAATTAGCCTAACCTACATGTCTTTGGACTGTGGGAGGAAACCGGAGTACCCGGAGGAAACCCACCAAGCACGGGGATGCAAACTCCATGCACACAGAGACGGGAGACGAGCCTGGCCGGGGATCGAACCCTGGCGGTGCAAGGTGACAGTGCTAACCACTACACCACCGTGCCGCCCAAACTTGATAAACTATCATAAATTATTAAACTGTTCTCAGTAGTGAACTCAGACTTTTGAAACCCATATACTTTTGGACTAAAATCCATAACAAGCCTTAAAGAATTTTAAGAACTTACTGTCATTTGGAGGCACGTAAGGAGGTTTTTTGGTTGTGGTTTCTAGAATAAAAAAGAAAAAAAAAATGTTTAAAAAAAAGCATACACTTTTAAATAACATACAGTAACTACAGCAATGATATAACAGAGTGAGCTACACTCTCATCACAGCAGATGGCACAAATTACTCTCAAAAGTCACATGTGGTTTGGAATTGAGCCCACAGGAACCTGAAGACATATAAGAACTGGCAAAAGCTCCTCATTCCAGAGAACAGGCCAAACCCCTGAGCGACTCCTCTGCCTGGCGATCCGAGTGGATGGGTTTCAGGCCTCTAATTAGCTCTAATGATCTTCGATCATGCTGCACAATAGTTTCTGTGTAGCTGCGGGCATCAGGGTCACACTGGCACAGTGCCATAAGCTGGGCACAAAGGCAGCTATTCTGGGAGGAACACCTTCAGGTTTTCAACCGTGCTGATGGCCGATGACAGACTGTCAATGAAAAACTCACACGCAGACACCCTATCCTTTCTGTCCAGCTCATAACAGGGAAAATGCAGTGTCATGCCATTAGTGCTCATACAAGAATTTGTGAGGGCAAGTAGAAGGGAGTGTACATTTCTAACAAAATCCAAAAGCATGTGCAAATTCATCACAGGAGTCAAAAAACACAATGGCTGTACACTCCACACATGTAACACCCCAGAACCTTAACAACCAAAATAAATCCCAGAATCACTTTAAGAGATTTACGGAATGCCTCGTAAAGGCAGGGAACACAAAAGGCTAAATGATGAGTAGCTCCCTAAGAAACTGTCAGGGTTCTCACAGAGGTCTATTCACTCCTCCAAACATTTCAAGCTTTCCCAGCTCTGCTCCACCTAGCAGCTCTAATAAAGACATGAGTTGAAGGGATTGGCCCAAGCAACTCAGGACTCGGTCAGTGTTCCTGACCCCAAGTTTAAACACTTTCTTTCTGTTCTCTCCTCCACCTTTTGTGGTCAGTTTGGATCCCAACAGAGAAAGAAGGGAGGAGAATGACAAGTGAGGCTATGTGCATATGTCTGAATTCTCGCCAGCTCTACAAGGTGGCCAAACTCTTCGCTTTGCTGAATGATTAGCACTTTTACACAACACTGCACTACTAAACTGCATTCAAACTGGGTGACCTTTAATACTGCTGTGTTTCAGAAAGAACTGTATTTTCTCGTATTAAATGCAACACTCATACATTCTGTTTGCTTAATATAACATTTTAATGGGCAACAAGTCTAGAAATGTTTTAATTAAGAATCATACTTGCCACTTTATTAGTACACTTGCTCATTTATACAGGTATCCAATCAACCAATCATGCCATCTAGATAAAATGATGTGGTCGCCTGCTGTTGTAGCCCACCCGCCTCACGGTTTTGACATGCTGTGTATTCTGAGATGCATTTCTGCTCACCACAGCTGCACCAGTTTGGCCATTCTCTTTTGACCACTACAGCACAATTCTGTCTAAACATCTGTGTGTGAAAATCCTAGGAGATTGAAAATATTCAAGCAAGGCTGCTTGACTCTATTTTGATCAGAGTCAGTGAACTTTCTCATTCTAATGTTTGATGAGAAAATTGGCTAAACTTGAACTGGATGATTTCATGAATTGTGCTGCTGCCACATGATTGGTGAGTTGAAAACTGTTAATGAACAACCTTTACACCTGTGCTGATTGAGTATGTATTTTAAATCACACAACTTAATATAAGGCCTAAAGTATTATTGTTGAGGATTACATACTGTATAAAATTAACTATGTAAAAATGTAACTTTGCAACTATGCGTTAACTATACAAAATGTAAATTATATAATTCCCATATAGATGTGAATATGAGATTCGCCATTTTCTAACACAGCTTCATATTTACTAAAAGTTAAGAGAATTATTCCTCCTGCAGTAAAAGCAGTCTTTGGTCAGCATGCTCAAACGGTCTTCTTTGATTTGTAGATCAGCCTCCAGCTTTGGGATACTATCCAGCATGAACCGCTAGGTCTTTTCAAAAGAAGCCTGTTTTCTTTGCCATCCCTGCATAAGAGATGTCTTTGTCTTCAAAGCATAGCTCTGAGACTTTTTTCATCACGCCTACGTCATATTTGCACTTCTAATCCTCACCAGGGATTTAGAAGTCACGGCTCCAGCAAATTAAACATAATCTCTTCAACAGGAATGGATCTGCAAATTCTGTAAATGTAATAGTGATTTAGACAGGATTCAACATACAATTTAGCAGATACTGTAGCTTGTGTGGGCCTGGGGAGTGTTGTTGAAAATGAATTTTGATTTGTGCTGAAGAATATGCAGCAGTCACTTACAGATTCACAAAAGCATCGTTTATCAGCTAGATCTGAGTGAGGTTAATGAACTTATTTATGGTCACCATGCCTCATTTCATATAGGCACCAAGACGGGTGATTAGCATGCTGAAATCTCCAGCAGTGCTATGAGTCACATTTGGCTCACTCTCCGTGCTCTCCAAAAGCACAGAGTAACTCAGCCAAGACTGAAGAGCAGGCTGAAATCACCCAGGCTCAGATTAGGTCATTATTATAAAGACATGATGCTTGGCAACTATCCAGATCTCCTGTAGAGCAAAAGGGGAACCGAATGGATGCATGCGTAAGGATAATTCTCAGCAGTGCTCCAACCCAACTTGAGAAACCCTACACTCAATATTGATTTTAGACCTGATGTGAATCCTTTGTCAAGCTGTAAAATATTTGCGATGGGATGGTGATTATGATTCACCAGTTAATTGTTATGAGCCATTACATAAACATCCATTAAACATCCATTTAACACATGTGATATGTGAGATACGGCAGAAACGATGATGGATTTATTTATATTGTCAAACACCCCATACTGAAAGATATTCCAAGAACAAAAACACCATCCACTTCAAGATCATGCTCACTACCCGACAAAGAATCCCGTCTCTCAGAAAAAAGAGGCCACAACTGGACTATAAGAAGATCAGTGGGATTGGCGATTGGCGTGTAAAATTAGATACACACCCCACACCTTAAGATAATTTGGGAAGATAACGTATATAATAAGTAGGGATATCCTCTGTGATTTTTAGGCATCAGACAAAAGCTGATTAAGCATACTCTGGCAATGCTCTAATGTTTTAATTTCCAACGCTTTTACCGAAACTGTCTTTAGAGAATTTTACATATGGGTGAAATTTAAAAATAATAGACATCAGCACATTAAAAAAGTTGAGTGGAACTTTTACGAGGGAGAAAAGATATCTGCAATTTTTTTAATGACAAGCTGGAAAATGAAATAGACATGGCTGTCACGAAACAGGCAACAAACAAACCAGGCTTGTACAGCACAGAATGGCATTACTGTTTATCTATGATATATAACCATGTGAGGTCAATAAATTTTCTGTTTGTCATGCTCGATTTCCTAATGCATGACTACGCATTACGTCAAAGCTTTCTCTGGCTGTGCTCCCAAACCCAATGCATACTCCTCCTTTCCTTTAGAGCATCCCTCTCTCCCAATTCATCACTGTATCGCTCCTTCTTGCAGTGCCGGGAAGAGGACTGGCTCAGTAGATGGCTAAATGAAACCAACTGCTCTCTTTCCATTCTCTCTGGGACAAATCAGCATCGCTGGGCCCCCTGCTCCGTTTTTCTAATCAACCGCACACGGCACGGACAGTTCATTCAGTAAACACACCCACATATACACAGTATGTATAATACACTGCTGCACACTAATACGCTCCAGATGTAGTAGTGTACCATGACCCATGCCAAGACAGGAACGCTGTGATGTATCAACCCCTCTGACACACACAGCCTGTTTCACAATACGTGTTGTTTTTGTTCTCATATTCTTGTGTACTCGTCTGACATCATCTTTCTTTGTCCAAAACAAGTTTATTACAGAAGAACACAAGAATAAAAAAAGTCTTATTTAAAAGGGAAAGAATGATGTTATAAGACACACATACTGTAGTAAAGTCTGCTAAGGTAATACAGTACTGTGCATATTAAAAAAAAGAAATGGGAGGAAATGTTTTACTGTGACAAGCTGCAAAGTGCCTAAATATACAACATGCAGCATCCTCATTTCCCCTCTCATCTGTTCCAACCACTCAGCATTCAGCCTCACCAGTATACTAATCACCGGCCTGATCATCTGTCATCATCTGCACCTGTTTCTCAATGCTGCATGCCGTAAGTTAAATTCATAGGTCACTGTGTGGCTTAACAAACAAAAACATGTTACAAAGGAAAGAAATTAATATTCTCTAAAATTACCAAATTTTCAGCTAATAGTTCACTACAGAAGCTAGAATTAAAAGGGAGAAATTAATTCAAAAATTAAGCTTTAGTGATAAAACGAATTATTCAATTAATCAGACACTAATTAGCACATAAGGCCTCCTCTATCTAAATGAGTCTTACCAGGCACATTTCCATTTGTGTACTCACTATCGATATCATCATAACCATCTTCAATGACCACCAGTGGTTTTGTGCAGGTTTTGCTGTTCATCATCATTTTGATAACGGTTTCCGCACTGACAGACGTGCAGGCCTCTTTAGGATGCATACACTGTAGGGTGAGAAAGAAAAAATCTGCCGTTAATTTAAGAGCGATCCCCGACATACAACGCAGTGCCATCATACTGTATGCATTCAGGAAATTAACAATACCACATGCCATATATAACACTGAGCAGAAATGTGATCTTGTTTGAGGTTTGATCGTTTTAGTCAGAAGGATTCATTAAAAACGGATGTAAGGAATGTGTGGCGTAAATATTGAGCAAAAAAAAACCCTAAAAAGTTAAATGTGAATTGTTAGAGTCTTCCAATCCTGGACAAAGTGAAAATATTGCTTTAATTTGAAGAGTTTAGATACATATGACTTTATTTAACATTTCATTGTTCTTATGTTGGTCCTGAATTTACTCACTCAACAAGGTTAAGCTGAGTCAGCTGTGACATGCAAAGCCCTTGTAGGACTCAATCAAATGTACTGTAAGACAAATTCTTCTAAAAGAATGAAGCATGTCTCAATGGACTAATAATCAAGATGTCTCAATTTTTATACTGTAAGTAAGGATAAATTATTTCTGCATTATTTCTAGGTGTTATACAGTTGAAATCTGTACTGGGTAATAATACAGTACAGTCAAAAAACCATCATGGTTACTGTTGTGTTGGTCTTACCAGGGGACACAGCTGGCTCATCGAGTCATATATAACTTTGTCATGTGCTTTATGCTGGATGCACTTCCTAATGCAACCCTCCCATTTGAACTGGGCTCAAGACTGACACTGCATATAGTTGAAGAGGTTTGGGTATTAATTGAGCATTGGGTGGGAGTCAAACCTGGGCTTTTGACATGACAGTGGCAAAGAACCTACCACCAATGTCCTTTTTATCACATGATCACTGTACAATTACATAATCTTTCTACAAAAGTCATAAATAAGACCTCTAATGAAATAGAACATGTTCACTACAAATTTTTATACTGATGACAACTTAAAAGAAAAAATTCAAATCTTTTAATAGTATACAAGAAGTTTATTGTTTCTTAGTACTGTCTTGTCCCATTTTTGCACAGAAAGTGAGCCCAAAATGTCCAAAACCTTTGTATATTTCAATAAAAGAGATTAGAGAAGACGAAATTCTGAACTGTTGTTCAAATAAGTTAGCGTGGTCGATATCTTGAATATTAAATGGGCTAAAATCTTCTATATTAAACACTTGTTCAATATTATATTTTTGATATTAATATACACAATGAACAAATATTTACTTTTGTTCTAAAAATTCTCAAAAACTTCAAACTGTTCATTTCCAAATACATTTTTAAAAACTATGATTTTCAATCAGAGTGGCCTCAGATCCACTGTATAAATAGTAATTAATAAATATTGGTAAGTAATTATAAATTATTTAGATTGGAAAAGTGAACTCTGTATGCATTATCCAGACTGGAGTGTCTTCATCATGTATGAATGTTCATCACATTAAAAAAGAAAAATCTACGTGTCCAGACATGGAAACTACAGTGACGTATTTTTTAATATATCCCGTTAGTGATAAACACATGGAGGGCTTGTGGCCAAGCAAGCTGCGCTTGATTATTAGCAGGTCATGTACATGAAACCCCAAGGACGCATAAGTTCTCTGGCAAGCATCATCTAGATTTCATTGTTGAACTTTTTAAGCTTGATCAATACTGGGTTTCATTTTCGTTTATGCACGAAAGATCCACACTACCTGGAGTTCATTTTTACTTAAGAAAAAAAAGTCAATAATCCTAGAACATATTGTTAACTTTACCAAGATATCCATACTGACAGAATATACTGGGGGTCATGTTTATGAAAGTTATCCTACATACAGTAAGGGAATATTTCCCAATGTATGCAGGTGCACTAAAAAAAATTCAGCTGTGCTAAATAAGATATGATTTCATTTCAGGTTGATCCCACTTATCCCACTGATATGAACTAATGTTTAAGCGAGATGAATCACACAATTTAGTTAGTCATCTATGGGGCAGTAGAGATTAGATCAGTTTTTGGATGAGAGAAGACATCATAGGAACATATTAGCTAATATTCCAATACTGTATAAAAAAAAACAAGATTAACTGTATCCGATCTTATTTAAAACATCTATTATGTTTTGGAAGAGACAGAGCCGAGTGTACTCAGCATTAAACCCACTGATGAAGATGAGATTGAGAGAGGGAGATGAACAGAGTTTAGCTCTAAGATTTATGTGTCCCTCTCTAGTGAAGAGAAGGCCGACTCTGGCAGCTGGAGCGGATTAACCAGTGCCAAGGTGCTGACGGGAAAAACAAACCTTCAGAATAAATGGGGTAGTCACGATGGCAGAGTGTGACAGAGGCAACATTTTGCTGCTCTCACAAGGACATCTAACGCAAGGTGGCCAGTCAGGTGTGTATATTAAACAAAATATTTTTGCATCAACACCATTTATTCATTGATTTATGGGTCCACTAAAGTTTTCTGGATGGAAATCAGCTCAGACTTACAAAGTAAATGGACATTTAAATGAATGAGAAAAAAAAATAATGAAGGACTTTAAGACTTTTGGTTTGTTAAAGCATTAAGGAGCAGTGGGGAAATAAAACACTGATAAAAGAGAAACATGAAAAAGGGACAGGAGAAAATGGAAAAAGGAGAGGGAGGAGAGAATTACGAGCAAGTAAAAGAGGAAAGGAAAACAAGATGGAAAAAACAGGCGATGAGAGGAGATGATCAAGGGAAGAGTTACGCTTGGTACCTCTGGCAGTTCTGGATGCGTGTCCTTTGTCTTCGAGCAGAGGGACATCTCGCAGTGCAGGAACAACAACGGCACTTTGAACATTGACCTGAAGTCAAAGCTGAAGCGCTTTTTGTCCACTTTCTGAGGGTAGTAAAGGACAGACTCGTCCTTGGGACAAACGTTCTCAATGAGGGTGAAATCAGAAGGCACTTCGTGATTAGAGTTGGGAGAGATGAGGCAGGTCTGAATCATGAAGCTCAGGTCAGGATCTGCTTTAGTAGCTGAGATCTGGACAGGGAGAAAGAGAGAGAAATAACCATTGCTAAGTGTTTGATTTGTTCAACTTTGATTGCTGACTATATACAAAAAGCATACACACACATACACACACACACACACACATCACAAATTTCAAGTCCAGTCCAAGTAGATGGTATTTGTGTTCCCTGATATCTCACACTGTACCCTAGTATGGTTATGTCAATAAATCAGACAGAATTAATTGGAAAGACAAAAAGAGAACATTATGGACACAGCGTTCTTTCTTAATATGGAGTAGAACTGCACTAAAAAAGAAAAAAAACGTTGGATCTTTGCACCATCCATAACCTATAATGTTGTTATGACACTACTTTCTATTCTACCCAAATGTATACTTTACTGTATATACTATACAAACACCCATATACTGTATGTACATATGTATATTCTGTTTAGCATGTTATCTTCTTGACATGTCTTTATCACTGCACAATCAATGTTTGCAAGATATACTGTATAGTATCATATATATCCTATTTATAATACCTACTGCAACTTCTGCACATAAGAACTTCTGCACATACATTAGTGAAAATAGGTCACTGACACACTTCTGGTCAGATGCTAACTGCATTTCATTGACTTTGTACATGTACTTTGAACAATGATAATAAAGTTAAATCTAATAATGATTAGAGACATATTGTGATTACAATTAAAACTGCCATATTTAACTATCAAATGTGTAATTTATGTTTAAACTGTATATATCTAGGGAAAATAATGGTACAAATGTTCACATTAAGAGGATATTTGCCAATATTTATTTATCAACTCAAAAGTATGCATATATTATCTGTAACCATTTGCGATTTAGATTTGTGTATGTGTGATTACTTGTGGAGCACTAATGATAAAGAAAACCGACTGATAAACTCAGTGATAAAGTTTTGCAGCAAGTTGATGAATCAGCTCTTTATGGCTCAGAAGCACTAATTCACACTGCTGTCCAGTCAGGTACATTTCCATTTCCAAAACAAACATTTGCTGTTTTTGAAACCTAAAATTATCACACTTTCATCCTTTACATTCCTGCTCTAATTGCCTAAAAAAATAAAAAGTAACACAAAATTAAGTGAGACAAACAAGTTACCTTATTTGTCTAAATAATCTGTTCTAATATTTTATTATGCATATTGTTACAATCCATGTAATTTTAGTATACATACTATAGTAATAAGATACATTAATACCGTATTTAATTGCCTTGGAATTATTACACTAATTCTGCAAACAATAATAAGGGTCTAGCATGAAGTGTGGTGCTTGATAATATTTATGGTGACTGGTTAAGCACATTTCTGCCGTGATTGTTCTAGAAAAAATCAAATGGAACATAAAACACACAGATAGACTTGATTCATACGAACTGCTTCAAAAATCCAAAAATGTATTTCAAACACATGCAATGTATAAATGCATATGCTGTGTTCCATAAATAGATGATTGACAAGAGTGTGTCAAATGTACCCAGGAAGCAATTTCGGATAAGTGAGCTTGGAAAATATATTTACGCTCCTTCTTTTCTCTTCTTTTCTTTTATGTTTATTTGTGAATCTCGTGTTATTGAATTGTAGATTCTGTAATAAATTTGCACTAATGCCATTCACTGCCTGAGGTCATTAAACTTTGTGCAGAGAACTAAAGTATCATGGATAAATCTGGATCAAGTCACAGGGGTCAAAGGTCAGAATCCCAACCCAGGGGGTCTACATATTCAGTATATGAAATTCTGGAGGCATATAGGTATTTATACAGGTATGGTTTAACTGTAACCTAAACAGCCATACAGGCTTACAGGTATGGTTTAACTGTAACCTAAGCTTTCCAGTGCAAGGAACAGTCTAAGACAGATGTGATGCTTTCTAGGAAGTGTTTGTCCACTCTACATAGAAAACACCTTGTAGCACATGTACTTTATACATAATTTAAGTTCACCTCTGTAGTTTTGCCTACATCTAATTGCCTAATACTGATAACATGGAAACTTATATTCACCGTCCTGCAAACTGATGCCTAAATCACAAGACTTTTAAATTCAATGTATTATGATGTATCCCAAACCAATTTTGTGGAAATTATGAATAAAACTTCCCACTATGAAAAGAGTCTTCCCTAACCCTTTGTGACCACACATGTCTTTTCATTTAAACTAAAACTGGATTGAAATGCTTGTTTATATATTAGACCCACATGTGTTGCATCATTAGCTACTATTGTCAGAGGGAACCCGAATCATTTACTCTTTGTGATCGCTGCTGTCTATTTGCTGTCGGTAAATGAGCAAGTAAGCAAGCAAGTATCACCATTTTACGTGAGTACAATAAACACTTCAGTACACAGTGAGTATTAGTGGCTGGATTACGGGCTAAGACCTTTCGCAATGTCTGTCTGAGGCACTTTTTTTCGCCAGTGCTGTCACTGTAAATTGTCAGCTCTCCTCATAAATGACATACTGCATGGTTAGATATTAAACATATGATGTATCTATATAAAACTGTTGAAATTGAAATGTACTTTTCTGCCTATTCATCTATGTTTTCCTGTCTGTAAACACAGAGAAAAAAAACCTATGGAACTGGAGCGTGACCAGTACGCTCCAGTTCCATACTGGAATTGAATTGCACCAGTTGAGAAAATGGTAAACATTATTCCGAAAGTGATTATGGAATAAACTTTATTTGTATTTTTACCTCCACATAAATGGACTTGCTCTCCGTGACCTGGAAGAAGGACGGAGGTTGTTGGTGGCGAAACAGGCTGGTGTTGTACAGCTCCATGCTGAATGTCACGTTTTCCACGTGTTCATGCTGAGCATTTAGTCGAACCCTGGGAAGGTTAGGAGGAGCATTTTCAGCCTGACGGTAGCTGCAGTTAAACTGGAGACGGAAACATGGGAGAGATACTGTAAAAACATCAGCAATAGTGAGCAAAAAAATGGTCTGCAATATGTTTAGAGAGAGAGAGAGAGAGAGCAATGGTAAAAGAGTGTGGCAGAGATCCAGACCAGCATGTCGAGGGGAGTTTAGACACAGACACCGTAAAAAGACATGAAAGTCCTTTTAAGCCCTTGAACTTTTTTTACTATCAAGATGGGAGTCTGGGAAATGTAGTCCCAGGGCTGAAGCTCAGCAGGCCCTTCTAAAACGCATATATCAATTGATATGCGTGACAATACCAACATGGACAATGCCTTTTTATGGTTAAGGCTACATAAAAGAGTATTTGTACAGTCTATGGCGGCACGGTGGTGTAGTGGTTAGCACTGTTGCCTTGCACCGCCAGGCTCTCTGTGTTCATGGAGTTTGCATGTTCTCCCCGTGCTTGGTGGGTTTCCTCCGGGTACTCCGGTTTCCTCCTACTGTCCAAAGACATGTAGGTTAGGTTAATTGGCATTCCCAAATTGCCCGTAGTGTGTGAATGAGTGAGTGAGTGTATGTGTGTATGTCTGTGCCCTGCGATGGATTGGCACCCTGTCCAGGGTGTACCCTGCCATGTGCCCTAAGTCTCCTGGGATATGCTCCAGGCCCCCCGTGACCCTGAATACAGGATTAAGCGGTATAGATGATGAGTGAGTGAGTGTACAGTCTAAAGGCTGAAATACAAACGGACAGCGCTGAAACATGATCTAATGATAGAATACGTTTTTATATTTGACATATTTTTGCACAAGTTTTATGGCTTGTAACAATAGCCAGGTTTCCGGGGACTTAAACATGAACACACGTCTTCATATAGTAATTTTCTGTGTTATAATCAATAATGCTGTGTACTAAAGGTTAGGTTTTCAATCCTTGGAAAATTCACTTAGTCTGCACTGTCCATGTGTTATAGTTCCTAAGACAGCTCACACTACACATATTTAGTTGCTAATAGAGTTCCACTGACGTACTGTAGCTTGCTTTGGGGTTATTTGGTCTTGGATGGCAGTGACATTCGATGGACTCCAGTTGTCTTTGTACTGTGTGGTACAAAGCCCATGCTGTTAAGGTCAATGTGTAATGTATTAAGTTTTAACCAGCTAGTTTCATGCTGAGGAACCAGAATGTCAGAAAATGGAAGTGATCAGCAGCCTGAGCTGGATGAAACCAACAATTAAACTTGTTTACATGATCATTATAAAAAGTATGGGTGGAAAAATCATGACGTCTGTGAGTCTGTGGTTTGGGAAAGAAAAATACGTTTTACTAGCAAATGCAAGAATCCAAGTATTGCTAATGAAAACTTCCTTTATGCAACTACTCAGGTAAAATATATATTTTTTAAAATCATGATTAAATATAACCTGTGCTCTGAATCCAGTGGGAAAAGTGCATTTTTTTAATAAGCCTAAATTTTAATTAAACTGGTTCTGGCTTTGGAACCAGCATCAGCACATGTCCATTTTATGGAAAAATATGTACCCGAGGATTTGGATTGTGAACTTCTCAGAAGTGTATAACTTATGAATACAGTGCTGGAAATGTAAAGACTGATTTCAATGCTAAAACATCACACCATGATGGTAGAGTAGTGTCCAGACGATGTTCTCTCTGGGAGCAGCACGTCTCCTGACTCCAATTCTTCATCGTCCGATGGCCAGCCGCTGCCATAGCTGCTCTCTGACTGCTTAATCACAATCTGTTGATCATAAAGACCTTAATACACTGCAGTCCTATAACACTGATGCAATCAATTGATACATGAATACTAGTCTTTCCTTCATAATTTGCTTTTGTCTGAGTGAATGTGAGTGTGTGCGTGCATGTACTGTAGGAGCTTGCAAGAGCCTGTAAGAGCTCAAAAACATATGAGCTGGAACTAAGACGTGGGAATGCTCAGGAGTTTCAACATTGCCGGTCCCAGGGTGAATATCCTGAGCATACTTTTCACATTTTAACGCATAATAAATGGAATCAGCTTGACCTTTACGAGTTCAGCAATGATAAAGTCTTTTAGAATGTCGCCTAATCAAGATGAAATCCTAAGCTTGGTTATTGGCTGGGACCTTGTAGATGATTCTCAGCTTAGACTTGGCCACATCTTTGCTCTGAACGCATAGGACACGATTGCCAGTCGCCATCTAAACCCTTCGTTCACACCAAAGCTGCAACAATTGAGAGGTTGCCCGGATCTAATGGAGCAGGGCTAAAATGCGTTGTATCAAATTTCCCCCGTGAATTATCACAGGAAGCTGAGTGAAAACTAGCGAATCTGATCAGCATGTGGACAGAAAGGGTCAGAGCAGTCATGGAGCCTCAGCTGACCCTGATCACTTTTCTTTCTTTTTTATTAAAAATTAGTCTATGTTTTTTTTTAAGGTGTGTTTATTTTTAAATGATCTGTAATCTTTATAGGTCTATTTAATGGTAGGACTGAGCAGTTAAATTTGGGGTATTAATCATAGACCGGTTTATTAAAATAGAAGCATAAACATAAATAGCAACACTGGTAAAGTACCATTCATGTTTTAGGATCAAAATAAAAGTCCACTTACAAATTGCAGATCATTACGTTGTTGAGGTTTTAGCTGTGTAACCTTATCATTTTTATGATTATATGCATTTTCTTCAAAGTTTATTACTGCCTTTAAGGCTTTCCATATGAAGAGCTTGACTAGAAAATGAAATAATTTTCATTTTAAAAATAGAATTTTGAGAAAAAAAAGTTATTACAAACTGATTTGTGCATGTTTTCTTTGAGTCACAGGGGTGTAAAAAGACATAAATAACAAAATATGTTAAAATTGTTACAGTAATATCAGTGTGAATTTTGTATGGTTTTGCAAAATGCTATAAATCCATCTCCAATTCCAAAACATATAGCAAAGTCATGCTTTGTTTGTGTTTCTGTAGCATGTCATGCTGGCAGCAAATTAAAACATTAAAGTGAAACTGGTAGAAAAGGACGCTAACATTCTGTATTGTTTTGATTTCCAAAATCTCCAAGACCTCCATATTTTGAGAAGATTATGAGAGTCATTAAAAACAAGACAAAAGTTAAATTTACGATGCATTATTAGCCTCTATATGTAGAAGTTTCACTTTAGTAACTGATGACAACACCTTATTATAGTAATCCATGACTGCTGGAGAATCTGCAGAGGCAATCTACTGAGAGCAAACGTCTTTTTCTTGGCTTCTCAAAAAAGGTCACTGAATACATTTAGCTCACTCACGTCAGCAACTATTTTGCCCAGACTGTAATTTCACATGACAGATAAAAACAATGTGTTTGAATTTTCAGGACACGTTGTGTTTTACTGCTATTATCATATTATATACTATATTATTATTATATACTTATATAAAGAATATGCTGGAATCGTGAAGTTTAAATATTAACTATGAAAATGCTAACTAAGAAATTATTGAATCAGTAAATAATAAACAACTTTTTCAGTAAATAACTTTTTTTTCCTGGTCCTTTCCTATCTATTTTTTTCCTCCATTTTTTGCAATTTTACTCATTTTTTATTTTTTGGACAAAAAAAAAATTAGGCAACATAAGCAGTACTTTGATGTACAAGTAAGCTTTGGTAAGAACTCTATGAATTATGCTTAGTTTTTATGTCTTTTAACTTTATTGTCCAATGTATATTTTTGCATTATTATTTTTTTATGGTCTTTTTTATTTGTATTTTCTGTTTTTATACATTCTGCTTTGAGTCTTATTCGAACTATAAAAATATATCATATAACTACTGTATATCAATAAAAAAAAGAATTAATAAATCGGTATTTAGCATGGACACTGCGTTAACAACTTCTAGATCCATATTCTAAAAGCGTATGTGTTCATTCATATGTTTGCATGCATTTTTTTTTATGTTTTATGTGATTACGAAATTTACTGTCTATTATTTATTTATTTGTTATACTTACTGAATTGATGTAGAGGACCATTGGGCTGGGGTTGTGCAGGGGGTATTTTGTCGTTTTACAGCCAGACAGTGAAGTCTCCAGGATGTAGTGTGTGGAGTTAGATGTTGCTTTGCATTGTGGGTCCTGCAGGGTTATATTGGCTTTACTTATACCTGCCGCCTGCAAGCAAAAAAACCAACAAATAAGATTCAGAACTAATTACAAACAGATATGTAAGGAACGGTCCTGCCTACATAATGTCTGAGCCAAAACATCAAACATCTTTCTACATTCCTCAAATCACTAACAAGTAGAAGAGATAAGCAGGGCTTTAATTTTAACACAGACAAGGGCTTAGGGTTCAATCCAAATGTCCAAAGCATAAAACCACATATAAATAATAAATACTGTGCTTCTTTGGCACATTTTTTAAGTGTGAGCGATGCCTCTAAAGCAGATTGGTTGCAATACAGAGGACGTGTGGTGCACCACAACCTCACTGTTTTTTACAAGGACTGACATCATAGAGTATCATTCACACACAAACACATTTTCTGGGAATATTCACACAGCTTCCTATGTAAGAAGAAATTCAGGATGTTCCAGTGTGTCGATGAGTGGAAAAGTGTGTCGGCGGCAACAGATGTAGCTCACTATAAAATGTCCACAATTCCATCAGTGACTTTTCACTTGAATGCGTCAGTGTGAAATACAAGTACCATTTCACATTCCTGAATCAGTTCTGTATCAGTTTTGTAAATCTGGTTTATACAATATCCTAGTATAAGGAAATCAGGAAATCAGAAATAATAATAAGTACATCATTATGCTATATTGTCATGCTGTACATTAACTCTATATCGGACGAAGAACCACATTTGGTACCTGTATTTACTGTATGCACATTTTTAATATACATGCCTTTTGCTTTAAAGCCAAACTTTTTGTAAAAACACATGAATCCAAAAAATAAATAAATGGGGGGAAAGAGTTGGAACGTAAAAATTCAAATGTAAAATCATTGCCCTATAGAGGGTTAAAGTAGGGTATCGGACAAAATCTGACTTTTGCAATTGGCAATTCATGAGATGATCTTCTTTTTCTGCAACCCAAGGCACAGGTTTTTATAGTTTTGCTCACTGGCTGCCTTCTGAAGTAGCTGTCCAACCCTGAACTGAAAGGCTCAATAAACCTTTGAGTGAGAACTTTATCTGTACCCGCACTTGGCTCCATCGAGCTTAAACCTAGAGATGCTGCTCACAATTTGAAGAATTTCTGGATGTTTAATTCCAGCCAGTAAGGAAACGGTTGCAGCTCCTGGGACAAACTGTTGTCATTTTAAGCAGATACTTTAATAAACAAAAAAAACCCTGCTTTTTTATTTTTATTTTTTTAAATCTCACTTCCAGTTTTGATTGTGCAGTAAGCTTTAATTTCATATTAGTGTATACTGAAATCTTGGCACATGCTATTTTTCTTCTGCAGGGAGATTATTTTTCACATATTTATAATAACCTGAACTATAATGTTCTATATTTATAGTGGTTACCTGCAGGCTTTCCTTGTCAATGCTGACCAACATCCTGCTCTCCTCGCACTGCACGCTGAGAAGCCCACTCAGAGTTCCACGCTGCTCCTCAGGACCCCGACGTGACAACTCCTGCTCCTCCAGAGTAGGTAGGAATGGAAAGGATGGATTATGGTCCACCCCCGGAGGGAAAAAGAAGGGCAGGTCGGGACGGGTTTGTTCGTGAGAGTCAGTGTTTCGAAGGATAGAGAGCTCTGGGGGGAACTCTGACATATCAAACACTTCTGTAGCGGACAGAATGCCTTTAACTGAAAGGAACAGACAAGGGGTATCTTAATTCATACGATTATATACATTTATCACTCACTCACTCATATACAAGTTACTAGCATATAGAAAAATAAAAAATCCTTTATGTGAAATATACTGTAATGTAATAACGTAATATGCAATATTTTGAATCATTACACTATTCATTAATATCATTAATCATGTGTAACAAATTAAATAATTTTTTAATGCTTACACAGGAATTTATATATATAAATACAATATAACACATTTACTTCCATTTAAAATGAAACCAGGATTTCTAATTTTTTTTTATATGTGCTCTCTGAAGTATTGACTCCATGTAATCAATATAAGTACCTGCTTCTCTAATACGCAGGTGGAATATGTTAGCCACGGCGGTGTTGGTGTAGGAGGTGACAGGGTTGTAGTTGTTCTCCTCGGCCCACTGGATCAGAGCCTGGGCTCCTGCAGGCAGCTTCTGCTTCACCGCCTTAGTCACTTGCATCAGTCGCTCAGTACTAGCATTCAGGCTAACGCTGTCTGATGTCTGTAGTATAGAAAAGGAAAAAAGCTATGAACTAAGGGAAAACTGGGTACACTGCATATCCCAAGGCAAGCTACTAATGGTCTTAAAGACTATGTATAGATTTTCTAATACTAGACAGAAAGGGTTTTGTAAGGAAAATAAAAACAAAGAACAAGATACATTCACTAGCTTAACGCTTTGAAACTTAAAGCAACAGATGATAATTCATGCACATGTGAATGCACATCGTTGTACCAAACATAAAGTTACACTGCATTTCAAAATCTTGTTAATTAGCATCTGGACAGGGTGCAATATATTGAATTACAGAGGCATTGCACATTTGTTGTTCCTGTTTGTCCTCTGTTGGCAATTTGATTAAAACTGTGGGTTATAAACCTTCATTTCCCACGCTCATTTTCTCACACCCGCCACCAGTCTGCCCACAGTAGCAGGGCTTTGAGTTTATGAGGATATCATATCACATGCATAGCTGGCATTCTCCTCTTGTCCAGGAACACAGTGGCCAATTCACACAGACTCATACATACAGTCTGGAGTAGCTTAACCTGCTACGTGTTGACATCTCCTAGTCCTCTGTTGCACTGATACAGCCACTCGGACTATCAGGTTCAGCCGGTGATGGTGCAGGATATGCACTCAAGCTGCTATAAGTAGGAGAGCATAAATTTTTCAATATTTCTGCACCTGAAAACGTGCAGAAGTTATGCACAGAGGTTGTCACGGCTGTCTGTCAACACGTGTGCACTGTCAATGTATGTGCACTGAGAATGCCAGTGAAGTAAACTGCAAATCGGACTACACAGAAAACCACAAAGGTAGTCTTACGCTGCATTGTCCAGAGAATAGACAAAGGTAATAAAGCCCTAAGATGAATTGTTTGCATTGTACTAATTTGTGGAAACTTAAAATACAGGAAACTTATTTTTGACAAATATTATTATAACAGTGTCAGTTTTTTCCTAACACAGGTCTGGAGAATGAGAATATCATCATACAATCTTGCCTTACTGATTTAGATTTTTACATTTTAATAAGGTTATTGTCCAAGTTCCAAGATAAACAAAAATGATTAATTTCATGTTCATCACTTCTCAGAAATTCCTTCTTTTGTTTACATTAGAAATCAGCATTTTGTAATTGTACCGAAGAGAATCATTTGAATTCGAAAACTTGTCCTATAACCAAAAATTTTCTTTATTTGTAATCCAGACAGCTGTTCTTGTCTATCTTGATCCATGACGGTAATTCCCCACACAAGGCAGTCATGATCGCAATATCTCTGTGTGGATTAATCTCTCGGAAAACTTCAAACAGAGGATCATAATTCTACAGAACTGCAAATAAGGCCGGACGTTGGTAGGCTGCGTAGACATTAGCCAGAGGAGAAAGAGTTTTAAAGAGAAATCAGCAAAAGATTTCAACATACAGCATGCCCCTGGGCCTGTCACAATTCGTCTTTCTATCAAACTGTCCATGGTCTGTCTGCCTGCTACACAAAGACAAGTGGCGTCTGATGCTGTCAGACGTCAGAACAGGTTTACAGATTTGATGCCTGTCAGTGTTGTCTTGGTCCAAACAAGTCATGAAACTCCATAAAGTAACTTTGGTAGTCGAAGAGAAATGAAGAACTCTACTCAGGGCTGTCTGCTAACTCCATGCATAGTTGAAGCTCTTACATATAAGAGTACCATTACTGCCCGTTCAGTTTATGCTATTGTTTAATTAATTTGTATTAATTACAGGACGTCAGGCTTTGACCTACATCACATCAGCAAGTACAGTCAGGTATAAAATTTAATGCCCCTCTTTTAATTCTCTATTTTTTTGTGTGTGTAAAAACCTAATAAAAATCATAAGAGGTAGTCGGTCTTAGTATTAAACAAATACAACCTCAGACAAACAACAACATATAAAGTTTTTCACCATTTCATTATGTATTTAACAAAAAATTAAGCCAGAAAGAACAAAAAACTCAAGTACTGCCATGATTCAATGGCTTGTAGATCCACTTTTAGCAGCAATAACTTGAAGTAATTGTTTCCTGTCTGACTTTATCAGTCTCTCACATCGTTTTTTGTTAATTCTTCTTTACAACATTGCTTCAGTTCATTGAGGTTTTGGAGAATTTGCATATGCACAGCTCTGTTAAGGTCCCACCACAACATTTCAATTGGGCTGAGGTCTGGACTGTGACTAGGCCATTTTTAAAAAATTGCCTCTAGAATACTCTGGTATACAGAGGAGTTCATGGGCGACTCAATGACTGCAAAAGATCCTGTGGCTGTGTGCTATGAACAAACAAGCCCAGATCATCGTCCCTCCAACGCCATGCTTGACAGTGGGTATGGGGTGTTTCTGCGGAAATGCTGTTTTGTTTTCCCCAAAGATGGCACTTGGTATTAAGGACAAACAACTCCACTTTGGTCTTATCTGTCCATGGGACATTGTTACATAAGCCTTGTGCTTTGTTGCAAAGTTGATGCGCTTTTGCAAACTTCAGTCATGCTTAAGTGTTCTTTTCAGACAGAAGGGAAGAAAATCTTACTTGTTCGCTCTTCTTCTAATTGTGATGTCATGTTCTTTAGCATTTAATAATACCAGTGAGGACTGTGAGGTCCAAGATGTAGCGCTTTGCTTTTTTTTCTGTATTTCTCTGAGCATTGCACAGTCTGACCTTGGGGTGAATGTTCTAGGACGTCCACTCCTGGGAAGATTGGCAACTGACTTGAATGCTTTTCACTTATAAATAATCTTTCTCACGGTAGACACACTGAACTCCAAATTGTTTGGAAATGGTTTTATAAGCCTTTCCAGATTGATGTGCAGCAACAATTGCTTCTCTAAGACCATTGCTTTATTCTCTGGACAATGCAGCTGGCAATATGTTAACACACACTTGCATGCTCCAGACCAGCAAACCACCAAAACTTCTGCTTTTATAGAGGTCTGCACACCTGCTAATGATCAATTAATCGAGGGCTGATGATTAGCAGAACCTGGCTGTAACTTACCCTCTTAAATAAATAATGGCATGGTGAAAAAAGGTTGTATTTGCCTAATACTGAGACCCTCTAAAATCAGATAATATTTATTATGTTTTTACACAACAACAAAAAAAAAAAAACACAAAGAATTAAAGGAGGGACCACTAACTTTTATGCATAACCATATTTGTAACATCACTATAAAACTTAATGTGTCTTGAAACTTGCATTAATTGTCAGTTTTAGCTCAAACATGAAAACTAAACAAGTGAATCTCAGACACCAAAAATGTTTGATTGAATAAATATATTCGAGATAACCATGCCTACATACCACTATGTGTAATTTGCCAATGATACTATGGGCCTTGATCACCCAGTTCACAGACTTGTCACATTTGAGTAGCAAGACAATGTTACGATGCATAGGGATTTCTGGTTCCACTGGCCTCAAATCCACCGTTACATCCACCTGCAAGGCACTGCTCAGAAAAACAGAACGAAAGAGAAAGATATATCAAGAAAGTGCAACAGAAAAATGTCTTCACTGTTTGCGTCTGGCCAACTGATTAAAACTCTGGCCATTTTCCCAGAAAAAGCAGGACATATGTGCAACACACCACTTGACGCAATACTATTAGTCAATCTTGGCAATATCTCAGAAAGCTTTCTGGGATCTCTGAGTCATTGTTGTGTAATCAGAGCACTAGGACGAGAGAGCTATTTTTTATAAGGATATAACACTTCACACTTCAGTTCAGTTCAGACTTTTAGATAGCAGTAGAGGTTGAAGATAATCACACCAGGTTCAATTTAAAAATCAAATAAACTTCTTCTACCTGCAGACTCCAATCCATACAGCTGAACTACTGCATCTTAAGGGTCTTGTTCAATAAACCAATAATGGATCTTTGACAGTCTCTGTGCTTTAAACAATTTTCACAATATTCCAGTAACTTTCACTTACTAGTATCCTTAGTCAGGACAGCGAGATTATACCATTCCTATGCTTTGACACTTCACCTTTCATACCCTCACCTGCTGGAGTTCGGAGCCTGCAGCTCGATGATGTGTACATCTTGATCAACATCTGGACCAGAGAGGACACATCCTGTGGATGCCTGAGGCTGGACATAACTCCCCAGGTAGTTCAGCGACAGGAACTTGTTGTCGATTTTGCAGGTATCAGAAAATACGGGGTCTGAAATGTTTTGTGCACAGATGAAGGTTAAGATAAGAGGATGCCGAAAGTAAAGAGACTGAAATTCATTTAAATAATAAAATAGACATAAACATATTATAATAATAATAATAATAATAATAATAATAATAATAATAATAATAATAATAACTATTATTATTGTGAAAAGCTTCATAAAAAATATTTTTTTAATTCTTTTTTTTAATGAAAAATAAATAAATAGTGAAAAAGGGGCTAAAATAACAGTATATATTATATATGATATAAAATAATATAATAAAAAAAATAATATACAGTAGTATATATATAAACATATGAAAGGGAAAAGGGTAAAATAAAATGTATCGTTAATTTACAGGTATTTACTGAAGCTTAAGACTTATTACAGTCATCAATTTTTCATCTGTCAGGAAGCATAAATATAAGTGATAAATATAAGTGATAAATATCAACCCAGCCGTTGTGTCACAACCTACAGACATATGGGTTGAATATTAGGCTCTGAGTACTGAAGCTATTGCAGCTCATCTAAAATGACAGCTGATGATCCACAGAAATGACTATTTTCCCCACTCCACCCATGAGTAGACGATTACTAAAGGACTGTTCGGTGTGCAAAGTCTGTGCTGATCAAAATTGTGTAATTTTCTTTTCTTGGCTGACCTGATCTATTAATTCTCTGTCCTTTCGCTTCAGTCAGTACATGTGGGACTGGTTGCTTGCTGTCTCTCACGTTTAACTGCATACAGTATTTTCCTCAAGTCATGATAGGTAAAAACCTTTTTCAGTACTTTTGATCAATATTTTTTTATGACAATTAATCCATGAAGACAACCCAGCTAGAATGAATGAGTAGGGAAGTGATGAGAATAAGAGAAAGAGAGAGAAACTTTCAAATATTAGAACAAGTGAAAAGAAGAAAGACTGATATTGAGAAAGTGCAGGAGAGAGGATCAACTTTTTATTAATTTCAACTCTAAGACAGGGTAAAAGACTCTACGGAGAC
>JAAGKR010006418.1:23430-43089 GCA_011419295.1 Clarias macrocephalus | reverse complement strand
CGGAAAAATTGGGAAAACTTTGAAAGTGTCCCCAAGTGCAGTCACAAAAACCATCAAGCGCTACAAAGAAACTGGCTCACATGCGGACCGGCCCAGGAAAGGAAGACCGAGAGTCGCCTCTGCTGCGGAGGATAAGTTCATCCGAGTCACCAGCCTCAGAAATCGCAGGTTAACAGCAGCTCAGATCAGAGAGCAGGTCAATGGCACACAGAGTTCTAGCAGCAGACACGTCTCTAGAACAACTGTTAAGAGGAGACTGTGTGAATCAGGCCTTCATGGTAGAAGATCTGCTAGGAAACCACTGCTAAGGACAGGCAACAAGCAGAAGAGACGCGTTTGGGCTAAAGAACACAAGAAAGAACACAAGAAAGAAAACTCGCTGAATGAGAAGGGGTGTACAAACTTTTGCTCTGTACTGTATGTGTTTGTGCAGTGATTTTAGCCTACGCCCTCCGCGACCCTGTGCATTATAAGCGCTATAGAAAATGAATGTGTGAATGAATGAATGATAATGTGACTGTGATATTAGAGAAATAACACTTTATAACACACTTGGTGACTTGCTGTGAGAGGTGCTTCAGTAACTCCGCGACCTCCGCTTGAAATATGCTCCTATAAAAGCACAGCAAGGTGTGTATTATTCTCCACATGTCTATGATTAATATATGGAGCACTCAAACATTCCTTGAGATGTTGTAAAATCTGAAGCCTTTGCTAAATCCCTCAAGTATAATTATTTTATTAAAGAGGGGAAAAAAGAAATCAGACCAGGCGCCAAGCAGGGGGAGAAAAAGTCTAAAGAGTCGAATATAAGAGACTCAGTGGTATGTACTCTATATTCTGTAAGTAAACTGTCAGGGACAAACACAGGGAAAGCACACAGAGCGCAGAGAGAAATGTGCTTTTATGATATTTTTCTTTCTATTCCAAAGCGCCTGGTCACTGGGGGGAGAAATGGTGGGAAAGATGCTTTTTGACAACATAATGGATTTCATTTGAACACTGATGCTGGCCAGGTACGCCAGGCAGATAAAACCCAACCGTTCCCTCAAGGGGTTTGGATTTGTAGAGTCTGGTATTTATATATAAAAAAATAAAAAAAAAACTATTTACTCAGTTAATGCCAAAAATAACAGTAGTAGATTTATTTAAGTGTCTTAAATTTAGATTTCTTTGAGGACTGTAAATAATGACTCCACTCCATTAACTGTATATATATATAATATTTCAGTGTAGATAGAATCTTATTTAAAATTGGCTTATTTTTCCAAGACTTCAAGAAAGAAATCATGTAGATGCACCTTTACAGACCTTCTCTGTACGGGCACTGAAAGCGTCCCGCCGCTGAAACCCGCCGCTGTTCCGCCGTGTATCCGACATCCCGCTAAATTAAAAATTTTACATAACTTTTTAAATTAAAACTTAACAAAGTCAATTAGCAAACTGAACACCAAATTTTTTTCTCTATAATAATAATAATAATAATAATAATAATAATAATAATTATTATTATTATTATTATTATTATTATTATTATTATTATTATTATTATTATTATGTCATTATTAATGTCTTGTTTGTCTCACCAGACATTTTTAATTGTAAAATTCTCTGGGATTTTTTAATCCTTTTAATGCCAGGAGTGTTAACAAGATCAGCGTCAGGACCAGAATTCAATAAAATTTATTATATTTTTTTCATGAAGCTTTTTTTTTTTTTTTTTTTTTTTTTTCAAGAACAGACATCATCACAAAGAAGCTGTATAGAACGCAGGACACGATTTACAGCCTAATGGAAGTTTTATTTTGGTCGAAGGTAAGACATAATTAGGTTATATTTTGTAGTACGCACTAGAGGCATCTTTACTACTGTACATATGTTTAATGTCTAACACACACACGATTTCTCAGCGAGCGAGTGAGCGGGTAAGAACAAGACGGATTGATTCAGTTTATTTATTTACATTTTTTTTGTACGTTACCGATACAACCCCACCATAAACCCATAAGGTCAGGGTGAGCTCAGTGCTTAAAGCATCGGACTACAGTTTCGAAGGTCCCAGGTTCAAAGTTGTTCCTGTTGTGTCCTTGAGCAAGGCCCTTAATCCTCAGATGTACAGCATAATGAGATCTAAGTTGCTCTTTGTAAATTTAAATCAAACTCTGATTACTACATACATCTCAAAATCCAGACTCGGTGCCCTCGGCAGAATCTTCACAGCTCGCTGTCTACTTTCACAGGCTTAAAAAAAATGTTCAGTTGTTTTGTTTTGGTCATTTCAAGGCTACTGAACTGCGTGCTAACACACAAGATAAGCTAAGTGTTATAAAAGTTAGAAATGTGCTTTGAATGATGCACGTCAGTGACCAAAAGTATTTAAAAAACAACAACAAACGTTTGCACTGACAAGAAGTCCAGAGAAGCTAGCACTGGCACCGAACAATAGGCCAATACATTAAAGCTACGAAGCTCATTAGACTTGCTGAGGCTCGACAGAATTCAGTAAAAACCAGAGAAAACAAACCGAGCTACATCAGAGTATTAACCAGCCCCAAGTGTTCATGTTTGTCTCACGCGATTATACGAGGAACTTCGTGACACCTTCTGTATCATCAGAGACTGGATGGTTCTACTGATGTCTCCTAATTGAACCCTTTTGCTTTCTGATTCCACAGACGGCATCATACCTTTAACACAACGATGATGAAGTAAATAAATAAATAAATAGATAGATAAGATAAATAAATAAACAAATACATAAATAAAAAAAAATAAACCTGCCCTCTGGAGCACAAGCCAAATGACACTCGCAGCAACAATCCTGGCTTCACCTTCTTCACTTCCTCCTCCACAGCTTATAAATAAAATAGCCTCCTCAGCCTCAAATTGCCATCTGTGTGTGACGGTCCGCGTTTATGAAATGCCTTCGGCTGAATGCGGCATCGCATCCAGACGAGAAGCTGCCCGGACACAACATGTTGAGAAAGTTAAATTGTTCGGTCTTGATGCTGATGCTCTTCAAAACTTCTCATTCTTTAATCCAGCCATATAGAGAAGGATGTATGATTAGAAGGAACCAGAAGAACCTTCATCACACAATGCATGGAATCAGGAGACTGACAGAATTTTCAAGGGTGAATGTTATTTTTTTCTGCTTCTCGACCGCTGGGCAATAGGACACCATTTCATTTCGGGTTATAACAGCAGGACGACAAAGAAATTAATAAACCACATTGAGATATTGAGTTCTGGATTCTGATTGGCCAAAAGATGGCGGTTAATTTCCTATAAGAGCAGAATAATAAAGTAACTGCAAATCCCAGGTTTACTTGTATATTAACATCTTTCTTATAATACAATACCGTTGCTATAGTAACAGGTCATTCACAAGGATTGTTAAAGGTGCCATATTAAATTCCTTTTTTTACCCAGATAACATTAGCCTTAGGGGTCTCCAAAACGGATGTGTTAATGTTCCAGCTGAAACACCACTCAGACGGCGGATTCTCTGACATCCTTTAATTTCCTTCTGTTTCGCTCCTATTTTGAAGGCGCTGTTCCAGTGTCTGTACTTTTAAGTGAAAATGTATGTGAGCTCTTCATGCCCCCTGTGTGGAAATACGTTTTTGTAACTGAGTGAGAATCAACAAACGGCCTCCAGTTCTGAAAAATGAAGCCAGTGTAGAAGTGCGAAAAAATCGGTCCAGTTCCTCAATGGCCACTAGGAGCTCCAGAAGTGAGTCAAGCCTCATAGAGGCCTCGTGTAAAAATGGCCAACGCTACAGCAGAAATAAACAAACAAACAAAAAGAATGAGAACGATCTCAATGGGTTTCTCATTCATGACACCTGTACAGGTGGAATAAATATGTATGGCAGCACTGTGGATTAGTGGTTAGCACTGCCGCCTTGCACCTCCAGGGTCGGGGTTCGATACCTGCCTCATGGTCTGTGTGCATGTTCTCCCTGTGCTTGGTGGGTTTGGTGGGCTAATTGTCTTTTCCAAACTGTCCGTAGTGTGAGAATGTTTACTGGAAGTTCTGCCACGGTCATAAAATGGTAATCACCATTGGCCTCCAGGGTCCCTAGTTGGACTACAGTGGTTCCTAGATGGACATGGATGGATAAATATATATAATTAGTGGTGTGGCTGATTTGAGTGATAGTCCACTAGCCGATATGAATCAGAGCTAAATGGAATTGTTACGACTCACCGCAAGAAATGTAGGAGTTGACACGGGATGACGTCTAGGGCATGGATGATGGTGTTCAAAGAAATGGATTAGCACATAAATTAACATTAGCCACCTTAGCAGCTTGTGGTAACCGAGGTAATTAGCCGCGTTCCAACCACCAGCAAGCCTCTGTTCGTTCCACCCGTTTTCCAATTGATGGATTAATCAGGATTTAGTCAGAGTCAGCTCCTGCCAATATGGTGATTCCCAGAGCTCCCACAGTCGAGCTTCAGAATCACTCATCAGAAAAGCCATAGGTGACAATTGTCCAGATCATTTTATACAGTCTGTGGAGTGAACGCAGAAAACGGGCCTAGTGTACCCGGACCGGTGCCCAGAGTTTAAGCTCAGGGGCTATGCAGATAGTTCCTTGCATTTTGTTTCTCTCATGGCCTGAAATGGCATCATAAAAGGTGGAAAGAGTCTCATGTAAATCCAAATGTCCAAAAATTGGTTCCATTTAAAGTTGCAATGACAAGCTGTGGTTATTTTTAACAACAACAACAACAACAACAACAAAACATGTTTCTGATGCAATGAATATTTAGACATTCCTAAATATAAAATAAGTTAGAATAAGTTTTCACCCCACAGCTTGAGCTCTTTTAGGAATTAAGTAGCAGCAACACGTCCTTTTTTAAAACTTCACATTTATTTACATCATCAACATCTACATCACAAATTTAATTAAAACAAAGCTTCTGAAAATGCTTCTGTTGTCTGGGATTAGAACCTTTATCATGCGTGTGGTGACTGAGGACGGTTCCACTCGATGACCATGACGATGACCTTGGACTGGACTGATGCCGGCAGTTTCTCTGTGATGGCGTGTGACTGCAGTCGTTCAATAGCTTTAGAACTGCAAGTGCCGAACGGTTTTGTACCCGAGCCTCCATCACTGAAAGTGGAATTTATATTAACACTTTCCCTGTTATATAATTGAACTTTCAACCTTCTAGCAGACAGATGGAGCAGGGACTAAAATTATGCCCTGGCCACCGTCGCATGCTCTTTAAAGACAAACTGCTAGTTATAAATTCTGCTTTATTTTTCCTTATATGTTTCTAATTTATATCTATATATTATTTTATTTCTGTAAAACTCCTTTGTGATAATGATCACTGCAAAAAGTGCTACACAAATAAAAACTGAATTGAATTGAACTGAATTATCAAGTCGGTCCTGGGTTGCCATAAGCAATAGATTTGACGCCGTTAATGTACTGTAGTCTCTGTCTGTATTGCAGAGACAAGAGACTTTATGCTGTTTAATAGCAGGTTAGCCTTTAAGATTAAATTCTAGCTTCAGTGGTTTCAGTTTATGGGAATTTTACTGAATTGCGCAATATTGCTTAAAGTATAAAATAAAACTTAAATATTACCTAGGAGCTTATTGATTTTATATATATATATATATATACTGTATATATAGCGCCATCCACAATTATTGGCACCCCTGGTTAAGATGTGTTCTTAGGCCTCTAATAAATAATTTTTTTATTGCCGAATAAAAAAAATATATAAAAAAATAAAGATTTTTATAAAATCACTTGGTCCACAATTATTGGCACCCCCAACAATTTCAATTAAATAAATGTAATTGAAGTATTTTTGTCATTTTAACTGTATTTAGAAACTTTTAATTAACAATTTATGACTTCCTGTTTCCCTGTGGTATAAATATGATGTGACACAAAGGCCCACCTCTGGGGAAGATGGTGAGAGAAGTGAAAAAATCTGTATCAAAGAGTGGCATCTTGGTCTCCATAACAACCATCAGATGCTATCTACATGCCAACAAGCTGTTTGGGAGGCCTGCAAGGAAAAAGCCTTTTTTCTCACCTACAATCACAAACATAAACATTTGGAGTTTGCTGGGACGTCAACCGGGACCATGTGTTGTGGTCAGGTGAGTCTAAGATAGAGCTTTTTGGCAACAAACACTGTCTGGGTCCTGCATAAAACAAAAGATGAGTGTGCGGAAAAGCACCTCATGCCCACTGTGAAGTCTGGTGGATGATCCGTGATGCCGTGGGCCTGTTCCTCTTCCAAAGGTTCTAGGAACCTTGTTAGGGGGTATGACGTCACGATCTCTCTGAAATACCAGAAGATTTTAAATCAAAACCTGATGGCCTCTGTCAGAAAGCTGAAGATGGCTCGTCAATGGGTCTTTCGGCAGGATAATGACCCAAAACATGTGGCGTTTTTAATATTATAAATGTTTTTAATATTATAAATTAACAGAAAACTATCTAAGTCCTATACAGAAAAAGATAACAAAGTGCACATGCAAACACATTATCATACTCTGTGATAATGAGTTGAGGTAGTAGGATGAGAAACAGTAAACAACATTTTCTTGTAGGTAGCAGCGAAGATAGAAAAGAGTTTCTTTGTGCAAATAACAAATATTGTGCAAAAGAGCCATCACAGATTGGTATGTACATTTGTTAGATGGTTGTTGATCAGTGTGTTTGCACGTGTTTATTAGTTCAGTCTCTTCCAGTGATCTTCTCTGCTGTCCTCACTATCCAGTGTAGGGTCTCGCAGTCAGAGATCCCCAAACCAGACAGTGATGCAGCTGCTCAGGATGCTCTCGATTATACCTCTATAGAAGCTGGGCCTTCCTCAGCCTTCTCAGGAAGACAAGACATTGTTGGGCTTTCTTGTGCAAGGAGCTGGTGTTGAGGGACCAGATGAGATTCTTCTCCAGCTGGACACCCAGGAATCTGGTGCCGTTGATGATCTCCACAGAGGAACCGATAATGTTCAGTGGAGAATGTACTCCAAAAGTTAGCACCAGTTCATTTACCTCCGCACTTCCTCTCTGTTCAGTACGCTGACTCGTCGTTCTTGCTGATGAGACCCACCACGGTCATGTCATCAGCAAACTTTATGATGTGATTTAAACTGAGTGTCGCTACACAATCGTGAGTCAGCAGTGTGAAGAGCAGGGGAATGAGAACACAGCCATGGGGCGCCCCAGTGCTCGATGTGGTGGTGCTGGAGGTGCAGTTCCCAATCCGCACTGACTGAGGTCTTCCGGTCAGAAAGTCCAGGATTCAGTTACAGAGGGATGTGTTCAGGCCCAACAGACTCAGCTTCCATATTGCTTCAGCTTCAGATGGAATGTGGTGGAGATGGCAGGAGCTGTTTAGCACATCTGGAAGGAAGATGTCACTGTCACAGGCAGGTGATGATGATGATGATGATGTCCTGTATTTGGTGATGGCTTGTAATCCCTGCCACATGAGTGTCACCGCTTTCCCTGAAGTGGTTGTGGATTCACTGAGCGTGTGCGCGCTTCGTCTCTCTGATGACCCGGGTCACATTGTTCCCTGCTCTCTGAAGCTGGAATCTCGGGTCTTCAGAAGTGCACACACCTCTGCAGTAATCCACGGTTTCTGGTTGAGGCGTGAGATGATTGTAGATGTTGATGTAGCTGGTCACTGATGACGGATGCTCCTACAAGTCGATGACGTCACCGTAAGTTGCAGGTTCCCTGAACATGTTCCAGTCAGTGTTCTCAAAACAGTCCTGAAGAGCAGGGATGGCTCCTGCTGGCCAGGTTTTTACCTGCCTCAGAACCGGTTTCGAATGTCTGACGAGTGGTGTGCTGGAATTAGTATACCAAGCGTCCATAACTGGAACATATTCAGGGAGGCTGCAACTTCATCGACTTGTAGGAGCACCCGTCATCAGTGACCAGCTACATCAACATCAACATCTACAGAGATGTGGTCTGAGCTAGTCGAGGTTGGGGCTGGGCTCTGCCCAATATGGACTGGGGATGTTTGTGTAAACAAGATCCAGCGTGCTTTCCTTTCTCGTTGCAAAGCCCACGTACTGATGGAATTTAGGGAGCACTGACTTGAGATTTGCATGGTTGAAATCTCCAGTGACAAAATAAAGTCCATCTGGTCTCTCCTTAGCATTAGCGCTACATGGAATATACACTCCAATAATCAAAACGGTGGGGAATTCCCATGGTAAATGTAAAGGTCTACACCTGCACAGAGACTAGCACAGAGTTCTTACACCATTCCATGATGATGTAAACACGCAAGCTGCTGCGAGTCTGTCTGCTCGAAACGAGGCTAGTCCGTATACAGTAGTTGAATGGCGTCGTCCGGAACTCCATCACTGAGCAATGTCTTTAAACCCATGCCGTGTAGTCCGTTGGAGTCAGATGTACAGTTTATTGTCCAGGAAGCAGATGATGGACAGGATGATGAACAGGAAAACTGGCCGGCTAGGTTTTTTCTTTTAGCCTCACGCAGACACCTGCCCGCTTGGCAGGCTTCCGCTTCATTGTGCCTCTGCTTCCTTGTGCACCACTTCCGATGACCCCTCCTACGATGACCCCTCCATCCCTGAAGTTGCAATAGGCAACTTCAGAGATGCCGCCATTAACATCAGGGATGCAAATATTTGTGGCACACAATTCACAATTCATATTTCATGTAAAAAAAAAAAAGTCTTAATTTTTACCCACTGAATAATTGTACTTCAATTAAGGATATTGTTTAAATAAAAACTAAATTCATTAGAAGCCTAAGAACGCCAGGCAGTAATTGTGGAGGGTGCTATTTTATACTTCTTCTTCTTATCATTATTAGTATTAAGTCCCTTATCCTTTAACTTGAACACATTATGCTCCATATTTCCATCTTGTTTTGCAGCAAACTCATTAAAATCTAAACTAAAAACAGTTAAAGCTTAATTCTTCACATTCAAAACAGTTCCGGAAAATATCGACCAGTTGCCAGGAATATGGATGGATCTCTTTATTCGTCCAGCCATCTTAAGCTCTAAACACACTTTCCCCTTTCATATTTGCAGAAAGGCTTTGCTTAGCTAGAGCGCTTTTGTTTGCGCATAATTACTTTATTGTCAACTACCAATAAAGGAAATTGGCCAAGGACGAATGACCACATCGGTTGTTTTTTAACACAGCATCTTTCTGCTTCTCTGTCCTACAGCAAGTCTCATAGGGGATGAGAATAAAGCTAAATAAAATCCCATTTCCCATGTGATCCGTACAATTAATGGGACATCCACATACAGTACATTGTGGTTGGATGCCAAACAGTTGTACAGGCAGGTGTAATGGTGGCGTTTATTATTTAAGGGATCAGTTACAGTCAACCGATTTCATACAAAAAAAACAATAAAAAAAAAATACATAACGGAAAAAAAATAGCTTGATGTCACTGAAAATGAATAAAATATGACACTTGTAATCGGAAGGAAACAATGTGAATATTTAGCTTTGCTCTAACTTGCTGCCTTTGTCTCTCTTCCTGCACTTCATCATCTGTAAATAGGAGGATTGTAGCTCATGTCAGAGAACAAAGCAGGTGATGCAGAAGAGATTTTAGGCACGGGTCAGGCCATTCGCAAACAGGCCTGTTTAACCCTACTTTAGTAAAATGAGGTCATACACAGAAAGTAAACTTTGCAGTGTGGTCGGGTCCTTGTTTACTTTATGAAATAAAATTCAGGTGTATACAATTGGTGAATGGTGAGTTTAACAAAGTGGACTGGGAGTTGAAGTCCCCTGTGGATGTGCTTGGGCTGGGTGGTTTGCTCTACAGCCACTTCCAGTTTAGCCCTAACATCAACCTGAAAGTGCTTCTGACCCCAGTTTTGAATGTGAGTTTTGGCAGGTAGATGCTCTACCCTCTCCATTACCGGCCTGACAGTGACAGTGAGTGTAAATAATGAATGTTAGAACACCTGTCATGCGGAGTGAAGCATATAATTAAACCCCCCAGTAACGTTATGCTGTATACTGCATCAGCACTCATTGAATGCCTCTCCTCCAATCAGATACAGTGGAACCTTGGATTACGAGCATAATTTGTTATTCAAAAACACTCGTAAACCAAACTACATTTTCCCATAGGAAAAAATGAAAACTCAAATGATTCGTTCCACAGCCCAAAAAAATAAATACATAAAAATAATTAATACAATCTATAAAGTAAAAATAAAACAAATTAACCTGTACTTTACTTTACTTTATTTGAAAAAGTTCAAATAAGTGTTTCCGTTTGTGCGCGCAGGCACCATGTGTGTGTGTGTGTGTGTGTGTGTGGAATTAGCCCCTTCCCTCGCCTCGTTTTATACAGTAACACTCCTCCTCCCTCTCCCCACCTTGCTTTTTAAGTTTCACAACAAACCCACACACATACAACGGAAACACATTTTTAACAGGAAAAAAAAGAAATTTCTCTGACACTGGCGTGAGCGCATACTTACGATATTACTGCAGAAAAAAAAAACAAAAAAAAAAAAACAAATATACCAGCACATTACCTTTGAAAAGAATTGCGGCAGAGCAGAGTTTCTGTGTGTTTGTGAAGCCTGGGAGGGGGTGAAAAGGTGAGATAGTGTCTGTGCATGTGTCGGTGTATGTGTGTGTGTGTGTGTGTGTCTGTGTCAAATTACGTGCGCGTACACACATAAGAGACACTGAAACAGAGAGGGAGATGTTGATTATACAAGTAAGAGACGAGCAGAGTTTCTGTGTGTTTGTGAAGCCGGGCGGGGGGTGGGGGTGTGAAAAGGTGAGAGAGTGTGTGTGCGTGTGTCGGTGTCAAATTATGTGTGCGCACACACATAGGAGACGCAGTACCCACAATTCCGCAGCACAAGAGTGACGCTCGGTGTCAAAATAAGAGCCACGTACGTGATACATGATACTCAGCACTCGTAAACCAAGACTTGCTCGTTTTTCAAAAAATTTTTTTATTAAAAATCTTTGCTTGTCTTGCGGAACACTTGTAAACCGCATTATTCGCAATCCGAGGTTCCACTGTACTTGGGTGGAATTAAACATAGTTTAATAAGTAGTATAGCAAAAGTATAGTCTAGATTGTGGCATGGAAGCTTAGTAGTTAACACTGTCGCCTTGCGCCTCAAGGTCCTGGGTTTAATTCCCACCTCGCATGGAGTCTGCATGTTGCTTGGTGGTTTTTCTCCGTGTACTTTGGTTTCCTCCCACAGTCCAAAGACATGCAGATTAGGCTGTTATATAATTGAGCTTTCAACCTCATAGCACCCAAATGAGGATGTGTCCCTGATGAGCAAGCCCTGGTTCATGGTGACAAGGAAACACTCCCTGAGATAACATGAGGAAGAAACCTTAAGAGGAACCCATCCTCATTTGGGTGATAACAGGTAGTATGTCCATAAATCACTCCCTGGTATATCAGTGTGCTATGAGGTTGAAAGCTCAATTCTCTTCCTTACAAAAGCCTCAAAGCTATGTTATATCTGGTTCTTCCAATTTATGTTCTGGACTCAGAAACAGTCTCAATGTTTAAGTCTAGACTGAGAATCTTTTTATTTAGACAGATTATCCACCTAATGTCTGTGTTTCCTTCTTCTGGCTCTTCCTTCCTCTTCCTATGCTGTCATAGTTATTTCTCCTGACCCTCCTGACGCATCCTGGTGCCCCGCTTCTGGTTGTAGATCTCGTCGCATGGACGGTCTTGGACTCGACTGATGCAGTCAGCTGTTCTCTGATGGCTTGTGATTGCAGTCACTCAATAGTTTGGGCCTGCAATTCCTACAAACAGTTTTGTACCTGAGCCTCCAATAATGAAACTGTTATACTGAACTTCCAGCCTCCTAACACACAGTATGACTGCAGATCAATCCCTGCGATCCGTTATCATGAGGATGAGGATGGGTTTCCTGTTGAGTTTCCTCACACTCATTTCCCTATTTTTTTATTTTTATTTTGTAAAGATGCTTTGCGACAATGACCATTGTTAAAAGTTCTATACAAATAAAACCGGATTGATCTGAAGCTGACGCTTTATGAGCGTCACTATAGTGGAATTATAAACAGTGTTCAATATTGAAGTGTTCTTTTATTTCGTCTAAGCGGAGTAACTTCACCCGAGTGTTTCCGAATCTCTCACTCAGAGACCTGTTTTCCTGCCTGTTTGTTTTTTTTTTCTCTCTAATGTGAACTCATCAGATTCCACTTATGCGCTAATTACCAAGTCCTTCATGAGCTGAAATAAAGACGGCAAAACACTGAAATGAGTTCTTTAGAAGTCAGGCACAAGCTAGGTAAGGTAATAAAACATGTAGAGAGATAATCGAGGAAAATAAACCTCTGAA
Source organism: Clarias macrocephalus (assembly GCA_011419295.1). Lineage (NCBI taxonomy): Eukaryota > Metazoa > Chordata > Actinopteri > Siluriformes > Clariidae > Clarias > Clarias macrocephalus. Next base: position 30,717 of record JAAGKR010006418.1, on the reverse strand, counting down.
TAATAATAATAATAATAATAATAATAATAATAATACTGTAGCTGTTGTTAATGAAATTATAATGTATTAAAACTAATGCATTACTGTTAAACCACAGCACTGGTGAATTCTGAAGCTTTCATACATTATAATTTCATGTATTATTTAATATAATGTCAAATTTAAATTAACAACAGCTAACCTGACAGCTTAAAATTTTTCTGTCAACTGTTTACAGCTGCTATAGTGAAACAGGAACTTACTCTCATGACATTAAGTATAATTACAGTATAAGCCGATATGTCTGACCTCTCCTCATAGGGCAGGGCTTGGGGGAGCTTTAACTCTCTCTAACGTAGCCATAGAACCTCTAAGAAATACAGGTGCTACCTGGGTGAAACTAACACCTTCCCCTGTCCTATCTAACGGCTTTATCACCTTTCATGCAGCTCGATTTTCTTTCCTAAGTGCTTTTTAATGTAAAACAGGAGTACTCAGCCAGATGGCAGCCTCTGTGGATCAGGAAGTTTCCCTGTTGCCATAGAAGTTTACTTTGCTCGCTGGAACTTAAAAAACTAAACAAAAACAAAATAAACATAAAACAAATCACGACATTTAATAAAACAAATCATGCAGATGGGACTCGAACCCTCAACACCGGAGGTGTGAGGTCACAGTTCTAACCACTATCCACTGTGCCACCAAAAAAAAACAAAAACAATTATGTTTCAAGTAAATGAATGAATAAATAAATAAATAATGACAACGACATCTGCATAATAATGAATAAATAATACTAATATTAAATAAATCAATAATGACAACGACGTCTGCATAAGCCCCGCTTGTGTTTTTGCGGTATTATGAGAATGAAATGCAGTACGCTGTTATGATCATCATAAATTTTAAATAAATAAATAAATTAATGAATAAATAAGGCCAACATATATGCTCTGATTTAGCTAACGGGGCTCCACCTTACTTTAACATGCTGTTTTGTTTAGTGGTTCTACACCTTCTTTACCTGCTTGATAGTTTATACTTGAAAATCCCAAAATGCTTAATTTCTAAATACACTTTTAAGCTATGAAATGAACTTACCTACTACTTAGTTGCTTAAGTGATTGAGAAAATGACAAACTGAAACTTGCGCATCTCAAATGCGCAATTGTCGCCTTGGAATAGCTCCAGCCTCAGGTGTTCCCTGGAGTGAAAAGGAAGTTGTGTTGTGCAGTTGTTGTTGAAAATGGATCACTTGATGGAAAAAAAAAAAAAAGGATTGACAGTTGAGTGTTATTTCCATTCATACGGAAGCGGTCGTGGATGGGGACAGAGTTTGAAAAAGGCGGCAGAACAACTCTGAGAGAGATTTAATAAGGCGACACAAATACCACAGTTATGCCGGGTATTGTTACAACATTTCGCCGTTCTGGTAGTGTACTGTGTCAACATTACGCGAGAAAATTGCCTCCTTTTGCGAGAGTCTGCAGCAACCTTTATTCCGGGATATGTTTGAGAATCTGCGTGAATGATATGAACGACGTCTAGAGCGAGGCGGCGCACACACGCCTCGAACATACCATCGTAAATCAACACTCTGATAGCATGTATGTCATTTCAGGAGAAATAAAATGACGACAAGGTGGTATTGTTCCACGTTTTGTTTCAGCGCTGTATATGTTGGCACTCTACAGTACATACATACTTATAAAAGTAAGTACACCCCTGTAATTTCAGCGAACGTTTTACTATATCTCCTCAAAGGACGATACTATAGAAATGAAACTTGGATATATTTTAGAGTAGTCGGTGTGCAGCTTGTATAACAGAATAGATTTACTGTCCTCTGAGAATAACACAACATACTGTATGGCCATTATTGTCAAAATAGCTGGCAACAAAAGTAAGTGCACCCGAAATCATAACAGCTGTACAGTACATTGTTTAACCATGCAAAGTCACATGACCTATTCATCATGTTCATGTGTTTGTCAGTGGCCGAGTATGTCTGCACTCCAGGCCCAGGAGGACATAGTTTTGACATGTTCACTCAGGGTGGACTCATTTTTTGTTGCCAGTTAAAATCTGTCCTGCTATACAAGCTGCAAAGTGACGACTCAAATTACTTACTACTTAAATTAGATCCAATTTCGTAGTATTGTCCCTTGAGAACATATAATAAAGTGTTTACTGAAATGTGAGGGGTGTACTTACTTTCGTGAGATACTGTATATACAATACCGCTCACACGTGTGCGATCACTTTCTAACTCCACACTCGTTCCTGATGTTTATTTCTCTCTAGACTGTAAAACAATACTGAAGGCGTTTATCCAAATCACACAATAATCTCCTCTGAACAGTTGATACTGAGGTCTGTACTGCTACAGAGTATCTGCTACTTCCGCTCTGTAAATCCCTTTTCATAACGGCTCTAATCTGAGGTGCTGCTTGTTAATTGGTGATTTCTGAGGCTGGTGACTCTAAATGAACGTCTCCTCTGCAGCAGTAAGTTTTGATCTTGGAAAACACACCCACAGATAACTACTACAATTTTCGAATATTTACGTGCTGGCTAATTCCCCCCTCCCCCCCCCCCCCCCCATCTCACCTGCCTGTCAACTTACATACAATAACCGCTGCAGGCAGTAATGGTTTAATGGTTACACAGGTTTCTTTTGTAAGTCCCTTATGGGGAAAAAAACGATGCCTCGACATCTATAATTTGTGTCAAACTGCTTTTAAAGCCAGCATGACCTTTAGCTTAAGCGTTACCTGTCGTGTAGTACTGGCTGGTTCACAGACTCTGGAGGACGAGTGTATTACTGTAGTTGAGGTCCAGACGAAGGAAATAGCGTAAGAGCGTAATTCTGGGTTCAACATGGTGTTTTTTGGTTCAGGACTGTTACCCGGCTCCACATTCCCAATAAATGATGCCTATGACATCGGATTTGTCCTTTCAGACAGCCCTAAAAAGTCAGATCTGTGTCACATTACAATAAAGTCAGATTTGAGTCACAGGCTGGAAATGTGAATGTGGCCATAAAAGAAAAAAAAAAAAAAACGCAGCAGAGAGAGAACAAGCTGACACGTAACACATCCTATTGCCTGTTATGAATTAAATGCCTTTGCCAGATGAGGCAGAGATTCTGACTCGGTATAGTTCTCTTTATTCAGAGCTCGTTCATATAAACATCAGGTCCATGGAAGAGAATTCTGTCGATTCATTAGTCGAGGTGTCGCTAACTGGCAGCATGAGTTTGTGATCTCAGAAGGCAGAAATATGCAAAAACCTGTGTGTGTGTGTGTGTGTGTGTGTGTGTGTGTGTGTGTGTGTGTGTGTGTGTGTGTGTGTGTGAGTGTGTGTTTGCTGCCTGTGTGCAAGCCAGGGTGTTGCATAATTGTGTGAAATGTTATATTCCGAGGTGTGCTCACGTAGGCTGGATTGTGAACTGCGCATCTATATCCTGTGAGCTGAATATTTTTATTTAACAGTAACAGCACAACACGTGTGTTTTTATTTTATATAGTTTTAGTTTGTAACACACACTAATGACTAACTAATGACTATTTTTACAAACTTGTTTGATTTAATGAATCTAAACCTTATAACTGCATTTTATTAAACATATTTTGGAAAAATCCTCAAACCTGGCAACCCACCCCCCCCCCCCACCCCTTGCAAGAAAAAATAAAATAGTTTGATTTTTTAAATTATATTTAAAGTATGAAATGGACATACTTACTTACTGACTACTTTAGTATCTGAGCAAATTTCTGGGTTTAGTATTACACACCTGATTAGGGGGGAAAAACACATTTATGTGTTTGTCTATTTATTTATTTATTTATTTATTTATTTTTGTGTTTATTTATATGTATTTTCCATATCCTGAAACCATGATGCAAAATATTTTTTTCATATGTCGTGAGATATTAGCTGTAAGCGCTACATGTAAAACACACACGCAGATAACGACTACAATTTTAAAATAATTACCTCCTGGCGAATTTTACTCCTTTTTCTCCCCACCTGCCTGTCAATTTACACACAATAATCGCTGCAGGCTGTAATGGTTACACAGGACACTTTTGTATGTTGTACATGGAAAAGAAAAGATGCCTTGACATCTATAATTTGTGTCAAGCTGCTTTTAAAGCCAGCATGACCTTTAGCTTAAGCGTTACCTGCCGTGTAAAGCTGCTTCACAGAATCCCAAATCAGGACTGCCTTCTTTTTTTTTTTCCTTAAAGTTCCTCTGTGTATGCAAGAAAAAAAAAAAAAGATGTAATTTAGAGCTGCTTAATACTGTAAAAGTCAATATTCCGGGAAAGAGAGAAGAATGTCTAGAATTTTTTTCTAGATGTACTACAATGTGACGGGTTTTTTTTTTTTTTTTTAAGTGTATCCTTAAAAAAAAAATCCATTCTATAAATTAACCTCAGCTGTAAAATGTTTGGTCACAGAGAAATGTGAAACCCGTAGCAGGTTTTTGGCAGGAAATGGTGAGCTCGAGCCTACAGCTGGCTGAAAATAGCGCAGCTCTAACGATGAGCAGAAATGAAGAATGAGAATATGTTATATACTGATCACACTTAATCCGCCTCCTACCCATCCATCCCCATTTCCTTTCATTCACTTACATGACTCACGCAGCTGCTTGTCTTCCATGTATATAAATGCCACGAGCTATTCCAAGACCCTCGGGCCACAAATCTTCTGTCCCAGTGCTGCTGCGAAACCAACACGAGCTCTGGTTCTGTCTTCTCTCCATGGTTTAAAGAGATAACGGACAAAGGTGGAAAGTAAACGCACTGCACTGTAAACCCCAATAAGTTGGCAAAACTCAAAAAATTTGAGGTAATCAGTTACATGTTTTTTTTTAAAGTACAGTTTCCAATTTTAAGTAAACAGAACTATCAGTTTTTGAGTTTATTGTACTCAGTCATATTAATTGTTCTTTACTTGCATTATTGAGTCGCCCAACTCATACTATTTGATAGCAATTATATATATGTATATTTTTTTATTGTTGCAAATCAAATAAATCGTTGTTGGTCGCTTGCAGGCGAAACACCTCCCACTGAGCCACCACTGCTTTATTGCCCTGATGACGTCAGACACAAAATCTCTAGTCTGTAGGAGTTAAGGAGAAAGTTACTGTTACTTAAGTACTTTCAGTTACTTGAAATATCAAATTTGTTCAGCAAACTTGAATTTCTACAAACTCATCAATACCAAAAAGTTCTAAATACTTATCAAAGTCTATTAGTTTGAACTAATTGTAATTATTAAAGTTAACACTACACAATAGGTTTAATTACTTTGAGCATTAGGATTTCCACTTTACCTAAGCGTTATTAAAATCGTTACTAAATCTATACCTATAACTGTGTGAAATGTTCATATTCAGAGGTTTGCTCACGTAGGCTGGATTCTGAACCTCACGTCTATATCACATGAGCTGAGTATGTTTATTTAGCAGTAACAGCACAACCTTTTATTTTTTATCTTTTTATTTTTCATTATTTATTACACACACACACACACACACACACACACACACACACACACACACACACACACACACACACCAATAAATGATTATAACTGTTTTCTCAAGCTTGTTTGATTTAATGAAACTAAACCTTGTAACTGGATTTTATTAAACATATATTTAATAATTGGCATTTAAAAGAATGGAGGGCACTTAATAAGTACATCAGTGAGTCTGTACATTTCTATTTAAAAAAATTCATCTGTAGATTTAGTATTTCACACCGATTAGAAAAGAAGCACATTTGCTTTCATATATGATTATAATTTATACAATTATATAAGTAATAATCAATATGATTTATTTATTTACATTCTTTCACTTTTGACTTTTACATTTTTGATACTTTCCCAGTGCAACAGAAAAGCGTCTAGACTAACATATGAAAAGATACTCAAACTGACCGGAGTTAAAGGCCTTGCAGGAAGCACGTCAGTGTTCATCCTTCATAGTCGCGGGCGAGCTGGTGGACAATCGAAATGAGTAAAAACAGATCTCAAATGCTCCAAGCGGTTTTTCTTGTGTAGTTCCATCACTGACTTATTTAAAACAAGCATATGAAGAAGATCCAATTAAATTCACACCAACCCTTATTTACATTTACAATTAATATTTGATCAAGTGTTTAATCAGTGCTTACTAACCTGGATTTGCGAAACACTCAGACATGATAAACAGTGTCTTCTGCCTAGTCGGTAAGAATAAAGCCATGAAAGCCAAAAATCCAAGGATGCCTTTGTAAGTTAGCTTGATGTTAATTTGTAAATTCCTTTCTTTTTCTCTGCTTATTTCACCTAGCGCATCCCAACAGTATGATTAAACATAACTACTGAACAAGATCAAATGAAATGTCTGATCTCAGTCTCTTTCAGTCTTAAAAAAGCCAGTCTGCGCTGAACTGCAGTCAACGAGCATCAACGTGCTTTTTAAGAAATAAAAACACTTTCTTAGAATGAAGCAAAGTGCTGCGAACAATATATAATGAAAGAATAAATGAAAACACCCCAGCTTTATTGTTTTCTGCCTGAAAGCCACAGCCTTTAGCGAACAGAGGAGCAAATGATGAATTTCACAAGTGCAATATCTACTTTCTTTGGAATAAATATAAAAGAAATAAAGGACAGTTTTTAGTCTTATAGAAACCTCTTAAACGGGGTGTTCTTTCATCTGAGCAGATTAAACTGAGTCCACTATACCAAGTGTGCACTTGATGCCAATGACATTTCAAAATTTCCAGTAGAAAGAAAAAAGTCACTCGTACTTGTCTAAATGTGCAGAAGACAAAATCCTACTCGATTAAAATGAGATCTAAGTGAAAGTGGTGATACTCAAATTACTCAAGTATGAAAAAAAAAAGTGATGAATTTTTGATTGTTGAAAAAAGCGGAGCTGCTTTCATACCGTCTGATGCTGCATCCAAAGAGACAGACCTTCTTGTATGTTGATTAATGTAGCTTTGAGGAATAGTTCCCCAGGTTTCCTGAAGGATTTTTTTTTTTTTTTGTCTTTCATGTTTAGTCCAGTCCCTTTACCTGAGCAGGTTCAGAGGACTGTTGTTTGTTTGTTAAGCCACACACTGACCTGATTCACTCAAGCATTAAAACACACACACACACACACACACACACACACACACACACACACACACACACACACACACACACACACACACACACACACACACATCTAACTTAAGGCATGAACCAGTGAGAAACAGATGCAGATGAAATAATTTTTTGATTGATCTTTTA
>JAAGKR010006417.1:2675-33057 GCA_011419295.1 Clarias macrocephalus | reverse complement strand
CCCCCCCCCCCCCCCCCCCCAGTCCTCATGTCTACGAGAAGTCTGGTGTCTTTACCTGTCCTGTCCTGTAGCCCCGCCTCAGACTGAATGTCTTCTTTATTGGTGGTTTGCATTGTTGCACATGACTGCACCGACAGTGTGGTCTCAGGCGAGATGTGCACTCGTGGCTGCTGCTTCTGCACGCTTAAAGCAACCTTTACAGTTTGTCAGAGAGCATGACCGACTAAAGTCTGATAAAAGGCTCGCACTGTCTCAGTCCCTCTCTCTGTCTCTACGTTTTTTGCATATGATCTGATATTTGGACCGTAACAGTGACCTCATTCGAATAAAGACGTGGAGCGCCTCACAGTCCCGCTTTTTCAGGCAGTGGACCCTGATTAAAATCGCTTCCGAGTTTCCGGTAAGCTTCACCGGACGACAGCTCGGGTTTCGTAATCACTTCAGTATGGATCCATGACTCGAGGTGCAACAGTACCCCCTTTTTTATATGGTGAACGGCCAGAGTGGTTATTTCTGTGTGTGTGTGTGTGTGTGTGTGTGAGAGAGAGATTGGGACAGAGTGAATCAATGGTCTCAGTGTTGCTGATTTTGAAATCTCTCTAAAGTTGTTGTTATTAAGGCTAGCCGACGCTCTCTCTCCCGACATCGAGGCTTCAGTGTCGATCAGCTGCTCCAACTCGGGTTGAATAAAGTGTGTGAAGCCTCCCATCATCTGCAAACGACAAAGCAAAACATAACCAGCTCCGGCTGTCATGCAGAGTTCGGCTTTGCGAGTGATGCGGAGTAATTTCTTCAGCCCCGAGTTTACCGGTGCTTTCCGGGAGCTCTCGTCAAGATGAATCGGTTTCCAAATGAGTTCTTGTAGCGCTAGAGCTCGGTAGAGAGGTCATGCAAAGTCTCCGTCAGTCAGATCATTCAAGCCTCATCATTTATACTCGAGCTTCCTTTTATCATAATTCATGTGTTCATAGGAGTGCAGCCTGATTTATGGCGAGGCCTGTGAATAATTCATAATTCTTTATTTCATGTAATATTTTATTGCTCTGTATTTTTATTTTTGAAAAAATTTTTTTTTAATCAGTGCGTAATCCATTACTAGCCGGATTTTAAAAGTGATGATTGTTTTGCATGATAATGCTCCTCAACTCATCTATCTATGAACTCGTAAGCCACAGTAGTGCGCTCTTGCTGTTCACACTGCCCACAAATATTAGATGCTGTATGATAAGCGACTTGAATTTTGAGTAATGACCGAGAGCATTTTTTCGAGACGGTATTTTTTTAACAGATAAGCAGCCTGTGTTTTTTTTTTTTTTTTTTCTTTAGTTTTTTCATGGTACTTAAAAAAGAAATGCATACTGATGGTGTGAAAAAGAAGAGTTTACCTTGTCAGGATGTGCAAGCAAGGGTGTGTTGCCAGTTTTTCACAGAACTTGTGCGATTTTGTGATGATGGCGGAGGGGAATCCTGTCCTGTTATTAAATATGGTTTGTGTATTTTAGGGGGTAAACCTGTATGTGCATAAGTGGTTGAGTTACAGTACAAGTTCTAGTCTTGATGTTAATGTATTATATTATTATATTATATTATTTATTTATTTTTTTTGTTTTCACAGCCAGATCTGGCAACCCTAGAGCACAAAAGGTTTGTGAGATTTTACTCAGTAATGAAGCACAGTTTATAACAGCATACAGTAGCAGTAAAACTGTAGTTCACACTGTGATCATTAAACTTTTAAGTAATTAGTTCGCAGTTCACGTGTGCCGAACCCTTGGTAGGTCGCCATTATTATTAGTAGTAGTATTAGTATTATTATGGGATTGTTGCTAGAAAAAAAGTTATTAGCTATTAATAATTAATGATTAATCAGTTCCTGATCTCTAGAGTCAACATTGCTCCAAAATCTCATGTGCTTTTAGTTTCTGTTCCATTAATCAGACAGTAGTTTGGATTCATTAATGTGAAGTAAAGTCACTCAAAATCTATGTTTATAGACAGATATACGCTTACAGTGTCTCTTAAATGTCTCCTAATTCAATAGGCTGACCTTGCAGCGTAAAATGTACCACTTTACAAAATAAAAGTCACTAGTGAGGATAATTATGCTGAAAATACGTCGTTTTTGCTCTTTTAAATTTAAATGAATCACGTGAGAGTGATTCATTCATTTATACTTTCACTTTCAACATTCAGCTAAACATGAAAAAATTATGTTTAAACCAAAATCCCTGCTAAAGATATGAGCTGAAAAAAGTTCTTCGACTTATTTTCTCATGATAGTAGTTTTTAGTTATTATTATAATTTTTTTTTGGTCGATCACTTCCCCACTGAAGTTCCTTCAGTCGTTCCCATTTTTTCCGTTTCTACATTTTCCTGTGGAATTTTTAACGGACGGTTTAGTATACCACCAGTGGGAGGGGCTGCATGGGTGGGAGGGGCCAAGAGATTTCAAAGCAGACATAGCACATTAGATCAACCTTAGATCACATTAGATTATTAGATCAACATTAGATCAACCATTAGATCAATTTTTCCAAATGAAAAAATCTGAAGTAAAAGTGTTTTTTTTTTTTTTTTGTATTTTCGTATTTTCACGAGCGTTTCAGGTATTTGTATGAGTCCAGCAGGGTATGTAGCTAGAGGATTTTAGCTGATAAGAGCAGCATGTCTGAGGTGTGCTGACAGGGTAGGAAGACTTTACACTACATTCATGATTTAAGAAAGTACAACAACGTAAGAAAACAGACGGACTTTCTAAACATTTCTTTAACACGTGCGTCTGAACGCCTGGTAGGCATCTCGAGAACATGTGGTCAGGTGTTTTTAGGATTTATGTAGCAAATGGACTGATACTGGGTTTCAGAATTGATTTAAAAAAATAAATAAAAAAAACAGGATCATGAGATTGCTGTGCGTTATCTTCTGTAAAACGGCCGGTGGAAATAACCCAGACCATCACATTGATACATGCTGTTGTTTTCAACGATTCCGTAGCATGTCTGTGTGGATTTGTGTTTCATTCAGGTTCAGTGAGCTCAGGTCAGGTGTTCATAAATATTTGGCTGTATTGCGCGCGTGCGTGTGCGCACATTGTGTCTGAATTAATATGTTGGAAAGTTTCCATTGTGTCCTAAAGAAAAAGAGAAGAAAAATTTATATAATTTTTTTTATTTAGTTCTAGATGTGCTCACATGGAATTTTATTATTTTTATAATTTTATTTTATATTTTATTAATTTTATATATCTTCAATTTCAACAAATGCATGGATGACAGTTTCAGCATCTTTGGTACTGATGAAGGGACGTAGTTGGCCAATGCGACATAAATGGAAGAATGCAGATTTAGTGACCGATTTAATGTGAGACTGAAAGAAAAGTGGGGAGTCGAAGTTGACGTTTTGATGTGAGAGCCAGCAATCTCGCAGGTGAAATTAGTGGAAATGTTGCTGGTGAGTGCTGGGATGCCAATGAAAATGATCTCCGTTTTATCCATGTTAAGTTTCAAAAAGTTTAAGCTACGCCAAGCTCGAATGTCCTTTACGCATGCAGAGATTTTGTCAATTTGGACAGATGGAGTAGGTGTACAGATGGAATGAAGTTGAATGTCGTCGGCATAAAAGTGATAATTGAAGAATCAGACTGAGTGGGATTATGTAAATTGTAAATAATGGTGGGCCAAGAACAGATCCATGGGGAACTCCTCGCTTCAGGTGTGGGTGATGGAAAATTCTTAACAGAAATGTAGAACTGTCTATCTGAGAGATGGGAAGAAAACCAAGGAAGAGCAGTACCAGAAATGCCCAGACAAGAGAGACGAGAAATGAGTAACTAGACAAATACAGTTAAATATAGAATGGTACAATAAATCCTTACATAGTACAGTTTAAATATTAACCGCAATATGTGTCAAAATAATCGCAGTCACAATTACTAGTCAAGATTAAATATTAAATCACAGTCTTAATCACCAGCCTGATCTTCTCTCATCTGCACCCGTTTCTCACCGGTTCATGCCTTCAGTTAGATGGGTTTTTTTTTTTTGTTTGTTTGTTTTAAATGTGTGAATGATTCCTAGGTCACTATGAGGCTCAACAACCAAAAAAAAAAAAAGCACTGCACTTCAAGATTACATTAGAAAGTGCAAGAAAGTCCGGCTTTTTTGGAAGCAAAATACAAATAAATACAGGGTGGATGGAGACTTTGTCTCAGCGCATCAGTGTGGCGTATCGGAGACGTGACCTTCCCGTGGGTTTGAGTTGCGTTACCGTCACAGGTTCAGCCCACGTACAGCCTGTGTTCTGGTCACTGAGTATTACATCACCGTCTATCAGCAGCATTACGCAAGTCTCGTGTGTTCAGCACTCTCATATCATCTGAATAGTATTTAGGGAGAGTATCTGAGAAGAACTGGGTGAACTGGTGTGAGAGTCAGGCTCGATTCAGATGGAAAAATGCATTTGAATTGATGATGATTTAGATTTCTGAATGAACCAAGGCTTTTCCTTTGATCATGATGATGCTTGATGTTGCCATAGTAAACGTTAGTTCACTGGGATCCGTGTTAGACGCTGAACATCTGTCTCTCTTTGTGTCCACCTATTTGTCTGTGTGTGTGTGTGTGTGTGTGTGTGTGTGTGTGTGTGTGTGTGTGTGTGTGTGTGTGTGTGTGTGTATTTCTTGCCATTTCTTTTTCTTTCTATCTATCCATCCTTTTCTGTTTCTGTCTGCCTATCTATCCTGTGTGTACCTCTTTTTGTGCGTCTCTCTTTGCCTGTCCTTCCCGTCTCTGGCCTCCGCTGGCCTTCTCTCGGACTCGAGCGTCTTCCAGTCCTCGCGCTGCTGCAGGCTGAGCTGTCGCCACGGTAACGGGTTTGCAGCACTGAAAGGATGTGGTGAACGCGTGTCTCACTCTCAGTCTCTTTATCTGTATGCCTACCTCGCTCTCTCACACACTGCCTGCTCACAGTCCCTGTCTCTTATCTATATTTTTGTCTTCCTCTATCTTTATATCTCTCATATTCATTGTCTCACTCTTACCCCGAGGGGCTTCGCCTGCACATGAGCAGATGAGGACGACACCACCTTATACACCAAGGGCTAAAGCTCAGCTGTGTGTGTGTGTGTGTGTGTGTGTGTGTGTGTGTGTGTGTGTGTGTGTGTGTATATATTATTCCTAAAAAAAAAAAATAATGATGATAAAACCTCACCAGCGAGGGAGCAGAATGCTACCTGAGGTCAAATGTGGTACATTCTGAGGTAGTTTTCACACCTGTGGTTTATTTGCTCCAGTCTCAGTTAGAGACACAATAACCATAATAAAAAGACTTAAAACCAGGTCTTTAAAACTACAGATACGATTTTAGCCAAAACTAATCACGCTTGGGATTTTGCATCGGGTGGACGGCAAGCAGTCAGTCGGCCGTGTGTGCCAAGGTCCAGGAGGAGGAAGGAAGCCAGACGCCTAGCCGTCTCATCAGATATTGCTCACACTGATATGAGATCCCCGCACCGCCGGCGCTGACTGATGAGGTCGTCACACTACGCATGCACAAAAATATCCATCGGTTCTTGTTCCAAGTCACATGACCGCGTATCAGATACGTATCCGGTTTAGGACCATGTGGGAAAGTGACTCCGATCCGATCTGAAACACATCGGAGTTGTCCGTTCAGACAGCCGTAAAAACAGATCTGTAAAAATCAGATCCGTCTCACATTGGGGTAAAAAAAAAGTCTGTCCGTCTGTCCCGACCCGTCTGTCTGTTGATCTATTTATTTATCAAATTGTCTGTTTATCCGTCTCCATCTGTCTGTCTGTCCCTGTCAGTGTCTGTCTGTCTCTATTGATTTCTGTCCTGATCCATCTGTCTGTTCATCTTGATCTGTCACTGTCTGTCTGTCTATTTATTTATCTTGGTCTGTCTGTCTGTCCTTTATTTATTTATCTTGATCTGTCTGTCTTGATCTGTTTCTATCCATCTCTATATCTGTCTGTCTCTGTCTCTCTGCCGATCTGTCTCCAGCACCATATATCACACTTTTAATCTCTCCATCCTTTAACTCTTTTGTTGTTCTGTTTTAGTCGGAGTGCAGCAGTGAGAGGAGGAAGTGTGTGTGTGTGTGGCAGGTGGAGTCAGGAGTTGTTGTGGTGAGGGTTGCAACCCTGTGAATGCAGCTGAAGACCTCGATTGTTTCATTTTGCAAAAGTGCACTCTTTTTTTTCTTTCCCTGCTCTCTCTCTGTGTGTGTGTGTGTGTGTGTGTGTGTGTGTGTGTGTGTGTGTGTGTGTGTGTGTGTGTGTGTGTGTATACAGATGAGTCACTTAGCAGAGACTATTAAAAGAGGAGGAGCTAAACATGAGTATCCTGTGAAAGGAGACTGTGTGTGTATGTGTGTGAACACACAGGATCTCTAGAGCGCCGGGTAGCGTGTGTGTGTGTGAGAGAGAGAGAGATAATGTCACAGGATGACCTCTGACACTCGGCCCGAGCCTCAGCCGGGATGCCGAGCTCTTTAGATAAGGTAGGACTTTTCCCGCAAGTGTGTGTGTGTGTGTGTGTGTGTGTGTGTGTGTGTGTGTGCTCTGTCCGTTTGTACTTTTAATACTTTAACTGAATAATGGAAGAAGAAGCTGTAGTAATGAGTCGCGGGTCTGGAAATTCATTTGGTGCTGTTAGATATTCTTTCACCATTAAAGCTTCAGTGTTTTTAATACGTGGCCTTTAGTTCTGTACGTATATCCAGGCGCTATTATTTGTTTTGTTTGTTTGTTTTTTTTCATTGTATTCTTCATAAAATTTTTTTAAAATCCTTCGTGTTTTCTCCCCATCCGTTCAGACACGCATGAGCAGTTCCTTTAAACACTCCAGGTTTTGATTCAACACACTGGAGGGAGTTTTTTTAAAATAAAATTTTATATTACAGCGTGGGCCTAACGCCGAACGGCTCACGCTGCAGGACAGAAACGCAGAAACGCGTCTCCCCCCCCAGTCATCACATTTGACGTCCGTGCTCCAGTCGTTCATCTCCTTCGTGTCGCAGAAGATCGTCCCATGGTTGCGTCCTGTCATAGCATGCCTAAAAAAGGAAGAGAAATGTCCACTTATAGTCACCTGACACCTGAAAATTGTTCATTTAAAGTCGTGTGTGTGTGTGTGTGTGTGTGTGTGTGTGTGTGTGTGTGTGTGTGTGTGTGTGTTCAGGCGTCAGGCTGCAGTTGAACGAATTTATAATTTGTAAATCATCATCCAGAAAGAAAAAAAATATATAGCCTGTGTACAAGGAGACGCACTTTCTCTCTCTCTCTCACACACACACACACACACACACACACACACACACACACACACACACACTGAGTTAGCAATAAATATACATGCATCTTCAGTCCGTCTCTTACCAGAGACAGTTGTTTCCTGTCCTCGTGCAGTATTCTAGACAGCTAGTGCGTCAGTTAGTGCGTTAATGTCTCTCCAATAATAGGAGTAATAACCCTGTCTGAATAAAACCACATCGTGTCAGAGTGAGTGAGAGAGGACTGTGTGTTTGTGTGTGCGTGTTTGTGTGTAAACCTTTCATAATCCGTTCAGTAGGTAAATATTAGCCGTGTAAACACTTGATCTGATCTATAGTTTCTGAATAAATATATTCTTTAACAGGGCGAGTTTCTAATAAGTCCTCCGTCTCTCCCACCCAAATTTACTTTCATCCGCCTGAGGAAACTTTTAACGCTTTGCATGTCAAACCCGCTCGTAGCCCGAGACTGAATTCTTGTAGCCAGTCATAATGCCGTAGGTGGGATTTAAGAGAAAAGATGTTAATCCTAATCCAGTCTAAAGAAAGTACCACTACGACGACTACTTCATGTCCAAAAGATCAAAAGCGTGCAAAAACACTTTGTACTCGTCAGAGAACTTATTAAATTCCGATCAGATGCTTTGACGTCTTGTAGTGTTAACGCGCGTCTCATCAGATCCACTGTAAAGACATATTGTCGAATCACTTGGATATTGTGATTACTTTTGTCTGGCAGTTCACGTATCGGCACACGGACTACAAAAAATAAATAAAAAAATCCAGTTCGTTTTTAATTTATATCCATTTGCATTAGAGATTTGAGAAGTGTTGCTCTGTAATCCTGAACTATTCTATTCACAGAGAAAGCTATCGGCTAAATATGTTCAGAATTTTAACAGAATCTCAAAAAATAAGTTAATATTGAATAAGGATCTGTTATAAAATCCCGAAACGCGATACAAATAGAATCGACACCTAGATATTGCGGTTATCGTATCGGACGAGCCTCATCCATATTTTCCATGTCAACACAGTTACAGGAAGAAATCCATTGAATCATGATACCTTTGTGTGACGATTCGCGCATCGCCACGCCCACGATTTTTATTTCTTGAAAATACGTTTTCAATTCACGTACGTTTGCGTTTGAGATGCTAACTTGTTGCAGTTCCTCTGTAATACCTGCAGGTGGTGTGCTCTTGATTACTTCGACTTTTGCCGGCAGCGCATCATTTGCAAAATGTATTTAGGATTGTAACAAAATATGAAAATAAAACTAACTAACTAAATAAAATTATGTATTAATAAATATTTCTAATTGAGATACTTATAAAATCACGATACAGAATCGCAATACAATCAGCACCTTGACATCGTGATCATATCAAGTCTTTTTGTAAACTCGACAGACGAGCACGTCACGGCTCTGACGTAGCCTCCAATGTTTGTAAATCTTTTCCATGTGCATACCGCTAACGAAAAGTACTGCATTATTATAACCAATATTCTGTTTACACTCATTATTTGTCTATTTGTTATATTTTAATATCCTTCTGCACTAGAAGCGCGTCTCAGTCAGCGCTGCACTTTCCTCTGCTCTCTCTGCTTGCGTCGTCTTTAGTCGTAATTCTGCCGTCTCGTGCTGTTCGTACACGTCCCGCACACGTGCACTTCACGCCGTCATGTGTCATGCTATAATTTAGCCACGTCTAGCCTCGGGGTGGTTCTGTGTTTCTTTTATGTAGCACCATGGCTGTCTTAGTTTTCTTTTCACTCTTTACTGTGCCAGATGTACGTGGTTGAAATGTCAAGAAAAAAATGAAAAAGAAGCACTGGATTTGGGAGGGAAAAAGACAAAAGCTGCACAGGCACATATGTGTACAATTCCTCTGATGTGGAATTCTGAAAAAAGCTGCTTCTGAACCACACTGAAGATAGGCCACGGGTTTTTACTCTCCCACGTTACATGTACTTATAATACTAATGTAATAGTGTCGTACTCTTTCAGACATCATCTCAAAAATGTCACCACGTTCAAAATGAGTCAGTAAAATCAATAAACAAAACACAAACTAGCCATGAAGAACAGTTTAGAGTTTGAGAGAGAGAAGCCGAAGCGCTCGATCCGAGTAGCTCAGTCATGGACGAGACCAGGGTCAGGTTCAAACCCTGAACGTCTTCTCCTTTTACTCCCAATTCTGATCAACACGAGACAAAGATGAATGAATTCTGAACACTAGGTGTGTGTATACAGTATATATGTATACACACGTGTGTATACACACACAGCAAAAAAAAATATATACACACTCCAGGAAAAGAAAAGTAGTATGATAACTTGTACTACTAAAACAAACTCAAAAGTTTCATAATCGTTCCAGATTTTTATTTCTTTCTACACTGTAAAACAACACTGAAGGTCTTTATCCAAAATACAAAATAATCTCCTCTGAACAGTTGATATTGAGACGTTTCTGCTATTTCTGCTCTGCAAAGCTTCATATCGGCTCTAATCCGAGGTGCTGGTTGTTAATTGGTGATTTCTGAGGCTGGTGACTCTAAATGAACGTCTCCTCTGCAGCAGAGCGACAGAAAGTTTTGGTCTCGCTTTCCTGGGAAGGTCTTCATGAGAGACACTTTCATCATGGAGCTTCATGGGATTTACAAACGCACTCGACACAGTACTGTTCTTGCGAGAACCGTTCCAGAACAGTTGATCCTCATGTCTTACAATAACAACGGACTGTTTGCTACTTAATTACATAATTCCATGTGTGTCATTTCATAGTTTTGAAACGTCCAGTATTGTTGTAGAATGTAGAAAATAAATCGCTAAAACAAAAACAAAGAAATTTGCAAGTGATGCCAAACTTTTAAGCGGCAGTGTACTGTATGTAATAATATTGTAATATTAATAATATTTACTTATAAATATAATTACAATTAGCAATAAATTTAGTATTAAAATGTGTATACAAGTTTATTAATTTTCTGGTGTGTATACTTAAATTATTATTATTTTTTTTATAAAAGTAAAAGTTGTGTCTGAATCTATTACGTCTCATCACAACCTGCTTTCAGTTCACGATCCACTGTACAAGAGTTTAACATTTAACTTTGAATTAAATTCGACAAAAAGACACATTGTTACAGAGCAGCGCACATCTCCGTCATCCACCATAATTATTTCTAAACAAAATTACTGTAGCAAGTAGTTGATTACTACCACTAGTTTAGAGTCCTCCACCTGTAGGAGTATAAAGAAACAAAAGATCGATTCATTGAGTCAGTGTGATGATAAGAATTGTAGCTCGTAACTGAAAAGAACACTAGATTTGCCCGTCATTTTCCTCGCGTGGAATTTAATCACATACTCGTAAGTTTTATGCCATTTTGAAATGAACAAAAGTTTTAATGCGTTAGCGTGAAGTGTGTGGAATGAAGCTGTGAGATCGCGTGTGTTAAATAGATTTCAATCACACACTCATCAAAAAATGTACAGCGCCATCTGATGAATTTTGAGATCAACCAATTTATTTATTTATTTATTTATTTTTAATGGCTTAAGGGTGTTTTCCATTTTAAATTTCAAAGTAGCTTATCTTCTCTCCCCGTGAGCCGTGTGCGGATCAACAAAGCCTGTGTGTTACCTCAAGTTCAGCCAAATACACCAGTGAAAATCCCAATAAAAATAATTGAGTAGGTTTTACATGATGTGCGCACACACGGATAAATCTTACGTCGCCACAAATATTTTTCCGCAGATATCTTCAGCGTCCAGGCAAACATATATACAGAGGTTTATACGCACTTCTGAAAAAAGAAAAAACTTTTTAGCATAAATATTTTAATGCTAAATTTATTGCTGTACGTTATATACTGTTGTACTCTACATGATAACATTATGCTTATAAAATTGTTATATTACTATAATTTACATCATGCTATTTTATATAAAATATGTGCATATATATATAATATATAATTTTATCACTGGAGTTGATGGCACTCTTTTTATGACACACTTTTTACTCAGTGTTGTTGTGGTGTTATTAATTTTTATTTTATTAAAAATTTTTAATACACGTTATGTGTTCAATCACTTGGGTCTAACCCAAAAAGAATCGAGTCATAGATTCAACTGTCACGATGCAATCATGTTAACTTGTACAGAGTTTGAATTTATTATTATTATTATTATTATTAATATTATTATTATGAAGTATATTGCCGTTGTATCGCTAGTAGTATCCCGTTGTGCTTTGGTTAGAGTTCCTGATGCACTGATTCAGTCTTTAGGGCGTTCCTAACTGTAATGTTAAGTTCTCCACCATGAGGAAGGATGGAGTTGGACTTCACGGTTTTTCACAAACAAGCGGTTTTATTTAAGCTTCAGACGAGACTGTTTTGAGTGGCGAATGTAATTATAAATGAATAAAACGTAGGATTTGTCATTTAGTTTCAATTGAAACACTGGTTGTATTTGTGAATGATCTGTGCCGTGAGAGGATGTTGACAGGAATTCAGGGCGTGCTGCTGTTATTGCAAGGTGCTGTTGCAAAAAAAACAAAAAAACAAAAAAAAAGCATTACCGTGATAAACATGACAGTCTGCATCCGCAGTACAAAGCCGCTATGTCGTGTGAAGTGTGATTATCAAATAAATCGCGTAGCACCTCTTGGCGTTTCATGTCAGCGCGAGGTTTCCTGTTCGTCCGTATTCTCGTAGAGCTACCGAAGCCGAAACGATGTCAAAGGCAGCGACGGATGGCTTTCATTTCACCGCACTCTCGTCTGTCCTTTTACAGTTTTTCTCTTCTAGCGTCAACCTCGCGCGTGTGAACCAGGAATGAGCGCGACATGTCCCAGCGCCGGTTTGACCGACGAGGCTCATCGCACCGGCAGAAGCTGGAGATTGGAGATAGGCTGCACAGGAAACGAGTGACATGCCTTCCTCTTTTTTTTTCCCCCTTTTTTGAAATATTTACAGTAAGACAGGCCTGAGTGGATATGGAGCCATAAAGACCTGGCTGAAACGTTAATGCTAAACTTTGGAAAGGGAAAAGTGCGGCAGGAAAAGGTGCAGAAGTAAGGCTTAAGAAGATCTTTAAGCAAAGCCGATTCAAGAGTTCAGGAGAGCTTCACAAGGAGTGGAGCGAGGCTGCTGCGTCAGGAGCCCTGCAGGAAGATAAATACTGTATATCTCTTGAGTTAGAGGTCGTCCCTGACTCACAAACGTTCGAGTTACGAATTTCCGCAGATACGAACGGACCACCGTTCTACTTCCGGCTCAATCACAGAAGTAGCTCACGTGTATTGTACATAAAATAGACACCAGATATCAATATTTACATTTATATACAATATTATCAGTGTGTGAATGTGTAAAATGTCTAAAGTCCAGTATATTATCTGTGTGTGTGTGCGGGAGAAATGAGTCGGCCTCATCGGTTTCACTGAATCAGTCCGGGAGCACTATGATCGAAAATGTCTTTCGTGTAAAACTGTCCTGATGGTGAATGAATAATCCTAATTTCGGAAAATCTCCACGTAGTTCATGGTCTAATACAGTGGAAAACAGCTCTGAGACAAAATGGGGTCCGGGATTCCCTCGCGATTTAAAGGCATAGAGACAACACTGTTAGGTTTGACTGAGATTTATTTCCTTAAGCATGATGGCAGTGTGGGGAAAGTACAAGGGGACAGAGATTTAGTCAAGTGGATTGGTTTGCTTTACGTTGTATATTTGTGTCCACGGCATACAAGACTCACTTTATCAAACTTGAGAACAAATCCAACTTAAAAACGTGTGCCTGGAGGGGAACGCGTTCATAAGTCAGGGACAGCACAAACATGGGAAGAAATTTTGCGCTTCATTTGGAAATCCAGGTCCCAGAGTCCCAAGTTGATTGAAGTCAAGTGTGAAGTTTCCACAGCCAGTGATGACTTGGTGTCACATGTCCTCCGTCGGTGTTTGTCCACTGAGGAACATGAGAAACACCCGACTGAACAATACAGACGAGCTGGAGGCTGCCATCAAAGCACCCTGGTCTTGAGTAACGCCTCAGCATTGCGACGGGCTGATCACACCGCAGTGGTGCAGTAAGCCGTGTGGCATAAGCCGTAATCATCGGAATTAACATGACCGGGATTTTTGTTTTGTTTTTGAGATTCACCCTCCGCATGACGGGGAAACAACTAATAACGGGAAAATAATCAACCTCAGGATGATGATTGAGTTTGCTTCATCACATGACCTCCTCGTTGGTTAGGTTCCTGTAAATACAGATGTTTTGTAGCTTGCAAATGTCATGTTGAGGAATTTTTGTAAACTGGTTCTTCTGAAGTAAATCTAAATAACGATCCAGTTTATTACAGAAAATAACCGTGAAATTATTGGTTCAAATTTCTCTTGATGTCAAACCAGTTTATTTAAATGTAATGATATATTTTTTGGGGGGGGGGGGGGGAAGCAGAGAGAGAAAGTGAAAGAGAGAGAAGGAGAAGTGGAGATTGTTGGTGGAACTTGGCTGTAAAGTGGTTGATTTTTAAACACTGATGTACAGAACACTTGTTCATATTGAAACAGCTGTGTTTGGTTAGTTATCAGCTTCCCGTTGTGTTCCCTTATGAACGTGTGGATTTGAGGCATTTATTCTGAACTTTGCGAGCTGTTTAGTAATTTATTTTAGTTATTATTATTTTTTTAACACATTGCAACGTTTACTGGATTTGCAACACCGGGTTCCTAGAAGTCTTCAGAGATGCACAGACTCGCAGTAGATCGGGTAACCACAGAGATGCTTTCTCAGAAGTGAATGCCCGTCCCCGTAGGGCCGCTTTCAGGGAACTAAGCAGGTGAAAGGCTTTAACACCTCAAAACTAATTTGATGCAGAGTGTCAGTGACAGTGTGGGCAGAAGTGTGTGAACGTGCACCGTCATGCAAGATCACGACGCTCTCAGTCCTCTGAAGTTCAGTCTTCAAGCCCTTCAATAAGCGCCTCACTGTAACGAGCACCGTCGATTGTTGAAGCTTTTTCCCGTGTTCCAATACTTCTGGCCCCTTTGAGAATCCCAGAACTCTGTAAGCATCAATAGATTTTTCAGCTGATGGTCGACTTTTTAACTTTTTCTCAGTCTGAGATTGAGGATGTTCCCTTTCCATACTCTGAATGAATCCGTGTCTCGTCACCAGTAACGATTCTCTTTATGAAACGTTCACCTTCCTCAGAGTATCTTTTACCTGATTTAGTTTTTAGATATCCAAACACTTCTGTTTATGCGCTTCCATGAGATCTTTCAGCACCTGGTACACCCTCAGACTCTAGGGGGGGAAAAAAACACCCCAGAATCTCTGCACCATGCTCTTCTTTCATACAAATCACAATTGGGGAGTGCGTTTGTGCTCACATCGTAGTTACAAATGAACCGAAATAAGACATTCACAACTGCACAGAGCTAAACGGAAAGCGTTGATGAGACCAAAAAGAAGTTTTAAAATAATCAGAGTGCAATAATTTTTGATTCAAATACCATTTTTTTCTTTTTCTGCTTTAGGATGTTCTGTGCTGTTAAATATTTAAGCAGTAAAAAGGCACATCTGAGCAACAAGAAAACTTTCTTGACAATTTGTTATCGTCACGGAAAGTAAAGCGAAAAGCAAGGTCCCATGGTTCATGCTTTAGGATCTGTTCCAATATTGCACCAGTACCTATATAACGCTTTAATAACATTACTACAAACGTTGGTTGGATTTATGTTTGCATATCGTGCAAATTTAAAACTCTGGAAATGAGGGCATCCGCGTGTCTGCAGTAATTACACTCGCTCTGATGGCAGCAGGAAGCGTTAGCCATCTAAGCTAAACACGCTTAAATGAAAATGCCTAAAAGGTTCTAAAGCGTGGCCGTATTTCACTACAAAGGATTCCATCAAAGCGATGTTCAGCGAATGTCTTTTACGTGTAAAGGGAGAAACGCGTCAAACCTGATGAGACATTTTGAGGATGAAGTTAAAAGCAGAGGGATTTAGCAGCTTGTGTTTAACAGCGTGTGGACATCAGCCTCAGTCAGACCAACACTAGCGAAGTCAGGAGACGTGAGGTATTTTCTCAAATAAGACAAACATGGTGAGATTTCTGCAAGAAAAACTATCGCAGAAACTTGAAGCTGTTCTATAGCGTACAATGAATACCAACTATTTTTACTGTTCTTGGTGTTAAATTATTGTAGCTGGGTTTGGAGAACTAATCTGCGGTTTGTGTGTTTTGTATCTATAAATTTATTTATTTATTTTTAAATAAAAAGCTGCTCTTTAATGTTATCCAGGATTATTTTTTTTGTATCGGTTCATACACCATTTGAGCACCGGTATTGATTTTGGAACGGGTATCATAAAAACAAACAAACAAACAAAAAAAAATTACAATACACAACCTTATGCATGTTTTTTTTTTTTTTTATATCTCAAATCCAGATGTTTTTAGTGTACAGCAAATCCTAAAAGAACAGGACTTGCTGTTCCAATACTTTAGAATTAGACTGTACATGCACACATGTTCACTAGTCTTAATCTGTTTGTGTGAAAGATTCCTCTAGACTGCTCCGCAGGAACGTGTTTACAGCGAGATGATGTGTGTAGGAGAGATGGTGTGTGTGTAGGACGTCCTGTTGCTTCTATCGCTCTTTCTCTCTCTCTGGAGTTAATCAGCGCTTTGTTCCCGAGAAGCGGTGTTGTTAATGTTGCCTCCCAGCCTTCATTAATTTAATTAGTGTAGACTGTGCAAGAAAGACAGAGAAGAGAAGAGAAACGAGATGCCGCGGCCATTCCATCAGAAACTGCACTCGTCATCACTTAAAGTAAAACACACACACACACACACACACACACACACACACACACACACACACACACAGCGAGCGAGCGCTGATTTCCGCAGTGTGATATCAGCCATGTTACAGATATCAAGCAATAGCAGTAAAGTCACAGAATCTCCAGATATCAGCACACGTTCAGGAACACAGGCGAGACGAGACAGGCGAGTAACCGCAGTCGTTCCAAATAACCCGAGGAAGCCAGGCGCAAACCATCAGTCGCGTCTGAATCAAGGTGCTAATCTGAGGTTTGTTCTTGTCTTAATGACTAGCTTTAAATAAGACACACACAGGATCTGATCTCAGATCTGCTCCCAGAATCCAGACACACGTTTCACAGAGCAACGAGGCAGACGCAGGATCAGCTGTGGTTAATCAGGAAGGTCACAGAGAAGACCGAAGACTAAAAAAAGAAATAAACTAAAGCTTGCTATTCCAGATGTTGAAGGATCTTTTGTCGTAGCAAAAAGTGAGGAAAAAATAGTGGAGCTTAGAAACTCGAATCCTCTCGACCGTGTTCTTGTGTTGCACACCCAGACAGGATGATTACATCGTCTTTAATTGTGAGAGGGAAAATGTTTTTTTTTAACAAAGCCAGGAGTTAGTGATGTGTAAGGAAATAAAACACTTGGAGTATGGAAAGGAAATACAGGATAGAGTGATGTTTACGTTAATATTTCTTCCAATAACAGTGAAGTGTTTAATTCTTCAGATGTAACTGTAAAGAAAAACGTTATACTTTTTATAGTTATGGGTAATCCTGTGGAATATTAGGCAAAACAGGTTCTTGTATAAAAAGAGAAGAAAACTAAGGAAAGAGAGTGTGAATTCTCTCAAAGAAGAGAGTTACAAAGTGCTGACACTGGAGACTCCTTCCATAAATGTTAAACAAGAAAGTTTCAGGTGTTACTATGAACCGTATACGTCAGTTAAAATTTAGCTGTTTAGCAAACTTTAGGTCTCTAATGGTTATTTTTGACACAATTTTCAGTCAGTTCTTACCTGGATCCCATCTACAATAAGCTCCTGCCGGTAAACCTTCAAGCACAATTTCACAGTAGGGCCCCGGGATCGTTCCCGAGAACTCTTGACCTCAAAGTCTGGTTCATTCTGATCAGTGAGAACGCAGTCGGACATGGATCGAATCTGATCTGTCTGGTACGTCGCTGTTTAGTTGCGATGTCATCAGTGCCGTCCGTCTCCTTTGAAATGTCCACGTGTGAACAGCGCATGCAGATATCTGTTAATGTAGTAAGGAACCTGAGTAAGGTAGTAAGGCATCGCTCTCGACTTTTTAAATTTTTTTATTTTTTAGAAATATCAATAATACTAGGCATAGCGTGAAGATTGACCTCCTCATTTTCTTCTTTTTTGTGTATAACGGCAGCTCACAAATTAACCCGGTGCATACTGCCGCCTGCTGTATCGGAGAGTGAACATACAGTACACAAGTGTTTGAGTACGGAGAGTAAAACGAATGTGAAAGCTGAGAGAGGAGTCGTGCCTGTGAATGTCTCTAATGGTTATGTCTGAGGTGTTTATAACACTCATAAGATTACAGTCTCTATCTGTTTTTTTTTATATTGAATTTCTTTTCTTATTAAAGGAGCTCTTATGAATGCTAAGGTCATATAATGGCATTGTTGACTACAAGATGCAAGTTATCACAGTATAAATACACAATTTGTGTCTTACAGTGATGCTCAATCATGGCTAAAAATGTGTTGGAAAAGATTCTGAAAACATGGCATGAGCCAGTATTTATTCATCAGCATCTACATATTTTCCACATTATTTGGACTAATAAGCAAAAAAGCAAAATGCCCGTTATACCTTTGAACCCGTTTCTGCACTGCGCTGCTCACTTTTACTTCTTATTGTACATAATTGTAAACGAAAAGGGGAAAAGATCAGTTTAAAAATCTGCTGTTTAAAAAAAAATCTGCTGTTTTTAGAGGAGCAATTTGCACAGTTCAAACCCAAGTAAAAATCTGCTGAGGCAGCAAACTCAAACACTTCATAGTACTCTTCTCGCTTCATACAGGCTTCTTGCACAAAACGAGTTTACTGGTTTGTTCGTGTCCTATGTCTCGCTGCCCAAATGCACAAAACGTGCTAGCTTGAGTTAATCGGTGAAAAAGAACCGGATGTCACCATTATGAAAACTTGGGGCAAACAAAACGGATCCCTTGTTACTCGATAACCAAAATCTATCAAAAACACTAGCTTAGATTTTACAAACCGTTCCACGACAGCAAGGACATGGTTGCTCGGTATCATGTTCTGTGCGTCTGGGAGTCTCTGCTGGAGGGCCCGACTTCATAATCAGGTCACATGTTGACCACATCTGGTGCGTGTGTGACAGGCAAATATATGGCCTCATCCAGCATGTCGGTATGACTCACTCCACGTTAACACTGTGACCCAGAGACGTGATGTGGAGCCTGATGCGTTCGATCAGTCGGTCACGCAGCCATGCTTTATGTCACCGCCGTGCCTTTGAGGACGTCGGCGTTCCTGGGAAGATGGATGTGCCTCGTCCTCGGTTTGGCACCGGAGAGATAAATAAACACAGGCAAATCGTAAGGAGGATATGGCTTCCAGGCATCGGTTCTATAAAGTCTTGGTAACACAACCATCAGTGGAACGTCTGTTTATTTAGGAATAAAAGAAACATCAGGGACACGGAGTGCTTGGGAAGGAAAGGAGTCGAGGCTTTGAAGTGAGGAGCAGGAGCGATAGATCACTAGCCGTATCTGAAACCCAGCAAAGAGATTCATCAAAACAAATTCAACATCATTACCGATCTAGAGATATCAAGTCACATACTGGTCATCATCCCAGAATATGTATAATACAGGTCTTTTGATAACTCTGCAGAATAACAGAACACGGTTATGATAATATAAACCTAAAACTTTATTTCTCTATATAATCCCCTGCTACACTAATACGCTTATCCCAGAGTTTCACTAGTGCTTGGATACCGACAAGGTAGAAAGTTTTCACAGGACGCCAGAGACATGATCAGACTGCCTGCTTCACATCCGTCATATGTTGCATCAGCTACAACATTCGCCAAAACATATTTTCCATTCAACATCTACTTGTTAAAAAACTGTTTTAATTTTTAACCAGCATTTTGCAGTCTTTTCTTTAAATTCTTTAAAATTTGTTACCTGATTAGTCAGAAAGTTTAAAGCAATGCTTTAGTGTCATGCATTTTACTCTCTTCTGAAACTTTTCAAAGTGAAGATTTAAAAAAAAGTTTGTCAATTTTTTTTCCCAAGCTGTTTTCTTGTTCTCTTTTGCTGAGTTTTTGTTTTTGTTCTTTCTTAGGGGTCCAATAAGGAGTTTCTTTTTTGGGGTGGACAGCTTTGATGCAGCACGGGTGAGTACTCATTACATTCATACTTTTTTTTTATCTTTATGGTGTCATAAAGATATGACCGATGACAGACCCTGAACCTACAGTAGGTTTAATTCCAAGAAAGAAAAATAATCCACGTAGTGAAGATTTTTGTAGTAGTTTAGCGTTGAAAATTTTTAAGATTCAGAAAGTTAATCCATTTATGGTGAAGAAAAATATAAAAAGTACACACACACAAAAAATACATACAGTAATATCATATTAAATTTTTTATATTACCAACACCAGGCAGTGGAAAGTTTAAGGTTGAATTAGTTTATGTATAAAATTTTCAGTTAACAAATTTCTGATAAAAAATTGTGATGGTTAAATTAAATAATTCTGGAATCATTTACATTTTAGGTAGAGATTAAAAATTAAACGTTTCAAGGAAAAACATATTTCAGGGAATTTAAAAAGCATATTAAATAATTCAGGTTATAAACGATTCCGCTTAAAATAATTCAAGTATTAAAAAAAATGTCAAATTGAATGTTTTAAGATTTTAAAATTCCAGGTTAAAATAATTTACCTAAGTTAAATTGTTCAGGTTATAAAAAAAAAATCTGGTTAACTAATGTTAAATAATTTAGATATAATTAAAAATTAATTAAAATTAAAAATATAAAATAAAAAAGGCAATTAAATAATTTAACATTTTCGTAATATAAAAAAAAGAAAAAAAATCAATACCTGAATTTCCAATACTTGAATTGAAGGTGAACGTAGACCATCATCGACCTGCTTCAGTACCTTCATACTGCTCATGCTTTACTTTCATGCTGACTCAGATTTCACTCCACAGATCATGTGTTCACGTTTAGTCACGTTTTTGGGCTTGTCTAGTTCAATCCATCACTCCAGGGCATCAGGTACTCTTGTCTTGTCCTGGGTCTACTTCCACAGTCTGGACCCACATGTCAGTCGTAAATTCTGATTGGCCAGATGTTCCAGCTGTGCGAACGAGTCTTTTGAGGGCTGTCTTGACATTTAAGGTGATGATCCACAAATCTACAGCGCAAACGTATTTCCTTTGCTTTAAAAAAAAAAAAAAAAAACTTTCTTTTGTAACTGACGTTTATGGTTCCTCTGGAGCCGTGATTTATGAGCTCTTCCTGCTGAGTTATAGGAGACACCTGAAACCTACACGTCCTTCTTGGTTCCTCATCTGTTCTTAATCCATGTCTTCATAAGCAGCATCTTTATCATCTTCGTTTTATTCTTTATCTTTTCAACTACATTTCTTCATATCTTTTATTTATTTATTTATTTATTTATTTATCATTATTTCTGACAACCTCATTGTTTTTATTTTCCTGTTCATCTTTTTCCTCTGTCATATTCTTTGTCATCATCTCATATTCATCCCTTTTGCTTTAGTTGTCATGATGCTGCTGTATTCTTTGTCCATCATTCAGAAACAGTTACGCTGTGGGGAAATACAAGTTCACCCTGTAGTTTAGTAACATGTACAACCCCTTTAGCAACAACACCTTGATGAAAATGCTTCCTGTAGAAGTTTATCATTCTCTTGCTGCTTTGGAGAAATTATTACCTACTGTTTTATTTAAACACTCCTCGAGATGAGTGGTTGAGGTTCAGTGGTTTAACTGTGCTTGAGGTCTTGACTTGTTCAGGGTCATGGCTGGGTCATGTAACGCACCATTGGAGGCGCATTCGGAGGACAGCACTATTCGCTCCTTCCGTTTGCGTGAGATCAACAACGCCCGTAATTGATGTGGGAGTGCCTCCCTCCCCTCTGAGAGAGCTCGGCCAATCGGCGCTCTCCCGGCCCCCGGCTGCGGGAGGCTACAGCATCACCCGGGAATCAAATTAGGGCGTATACATTACCACTGTGCCACTCCGGCACTAAAACATGACATTTAATATAAATTTAACTGTTGTTCTGACTGAATCGTACTTCTCAAAGTCAGACTAACACACCCAGATAATACAGTCGGGAGTCGAGCTACTCCTACATGTATAACTCAGTTGGACGCAGAAATCAGCCCTGCACATGCTCCATCTTTTGACCCGGAAGTCAAACAAAATGAGTGACCCCGAAAGAAGCCAGTAACACGGCGATGTCGCCTGCCTTTAGGTAAAACCTAAAGCATACAGCAATGTAAAGTTGTCTTTGTTTTCACCAATTGACATGCTTTTTTTTTTTTTTTTTTTTTAAATAACATAAGTTATAAGACAAGTTATGAGACAATACTAAGTTATAAGGGGTCATATCACTACCTGTCATAGTGGTATCAGACATACTTCCATCAATAAATCGATTTTCCTTCCGTCCATTTACTTTATAATGGGAGAACAACATTAGTCCAAATAAATGTCCCAGTCGAGCTCTAACCACTCCGTAACTGTGTATGTAAACCTACTGAATCACTGAAGTAATTATTCAAATAAAGTGGCTGCAAAACAACCACAGATTACCACCTCTGTGCCACCACGCTTCACAGGAGGTATTAGGCATGGTAATATGTCTCATATATGTGCATGTACAGTGTATATACATCTTTTTTTTTTTCCAGATTATTTGTTGTTTTGTCATCAGGTACCAAAAGCATTTAAGGATATTTGTAATGACTGGTTGGGTTAAGATCTGTCCAACACCTCATCAAAACCTAGAAGTGTTAGTGCTGAACTGTCAACTTTCTGGAGGAAATGTGTTAAAAAAAATATCATGACTGGAGATCACTTAAGTGCTTAGTAAAGATGCATGGTTAAAAAAAAAAAACTGGTAGTAGAAACCACATCTGTTTTTAATAGTGAAAGTAAAGTATTTCCATACAAACTCACACACACACACACACACACACATGCAGTGTGATGAGAATTCGCAAGATTGCTTATATAGATTCGCAAGATTGCTGTGTGTCCATAAGAAAATCGCTTATTAGTTAGACTCCTCAGAATAAAAGGCTCTAATTCGCTAGATAGAATAAAGATTGGGTCAAGTCACCGATGAGGTCCAGATTGAGTCTGTTCCAGAACGATGGGCGTGTCAGGGTAAGAAGGGAAGCGCATGAAGCGATGCACCCATCATGCATAGTGTCCACTGTACAAGCCTCTGGAGACAGTGTTATGATCTGGGGTTGCTTCAGTCGCTCAGGTCTCGACTCAGCAACGTTATGTGGCAATAAAATGAAGTCTTTCATTTTGGCGTGTCGCAGGCAGACACCTGAGAGCTCCAGGACACCAAACAGCGAAGAGTTATAAACCGTATACTTTTCTTTATAGAGCTAATGTGGTCACGCTGTAATGATGAAATAATTGGCTCTCTTAATAAATGTCCAAGTATGAAGGGTGGACTTAATGGACCCACCTGGTCTCTAAATATTTGGTTGACTACTTAAAGAAATCTTTTTTGTTTGTTTGTTTGTAAATAAAACAGAATTGAAGAAGGTAATACTTTTTTTTTCCCACTAAAGGCTGGAAAGGAGAAATTACCCCCTTTCTAGTCTTGTCCTCAGTTCTGCTTGCAGTCTTCCTGGTGCATTTGGTCGATATTGTGTGTGTTTAAAACCAGTTTCCCTTTCTCTAGTCCTTTGCAATAATTCAAAACAATACACTGAAGAGGAAACAATATGGGATGTGAAAGATCTCAGCTTCTGGTGTTGGTTTCCTTTCACTTCGTACCATCTCTATTTAACAGAACAGCGACCTGTGAAATATCTCAATCGAATCGACGGCTAGATTCTCGGTCGGTGACAACAGGCTGCTAAAAGATGGTGCTGTTAGTCAACTTTGACTTTTTTTAAACAAGCCAATTAGGATTTTTTTATATATTTTTTTTAATTTACACCTCCTGTTGTGGCCTTGTATGAGATGATGTGCTCGCTCATGTTATTGCAGTATGAAAAATCCATCGTCAGAGCGGTATTTTAAGCTGGAGCATCACATATCGCAAACAGGAAATAAAAGTGTGGGTGTTCAAGACGAGCTATAAAATGAATGAAAAGAGCAAAGCAGAATTTAAAAGAATAAAAGCACACGACTATACTGCATGTTCAATCCTATGATGTAAGCGGTGCTGGGAAACCTCACCCTGCATAATATCAAGCTTGACATGTTCACTTTTTTTCCCCGCAATGTTCAGTAACAGACAGACTCGAAATGTTTTTTGAGAGACTGATTCCCGTTGTTTTGGGGTTTTGTTTTGTTTTGTCCAGTGCTGAAGACGGTCCAAGATGACAGAAGAGGTGATCGTTATCGCCAAGTTCGATTACATGGCCCAGCAGGACCAGGAGCTGGACATCAAGAAGAACGAGCGTCTCTGGCTGCTGGACGACTCGAAGTCCTGGTGGCGCGTCCGCAACGCTACGAACAAAACCGGCTTCGTCCCGTCTAACTACGTGGAGCGGAAAAACAGCGCCAGGAAAGCCTCGATCGTCAAGAACCTCAAAGACACACTAGGTAAAGCCCTGCTCCGTAAACGACACGCCAAGAGAGAGAGAGAGACGAGCCCGGGCGCGACGCTTCAGTAACGGCTCTGTCGCTCTCGCGTATGTGTGTATGTAGGTCAGCTTCTAACCCCCCCCTCCTCTCGTGCAAGCCTTCAGCACGCTTGTTTGTGACCACATGTATACTAGGTGAAAAAAAAAACGATTTGCACACGCACAGGAAGAGGTCTTAGATGTAGCAGCAGAGCAGAGTCACTCTTCAGCTCTTTAGACTTAAAGATAAAGCCGTGTAGAAGAGCTGCAGGTGTAGAGGCGTGCGTACTCGGAGACAGCCTTGTGTTCATTATCCTGGTAAGAGACACATCTGCTGCGTTTAAATATAGTAAACGAGGGACATGTGTTGGGCGTAATGACTTTATTTGGCTATAAACATCTGAGAGATTCGGTGGCTGAAAGCGAGCGCTTAATCAGAAACAGCGGTCGCTCGCTGGAATTCAGACTTCTGAGAGAAAAGACAGAGACAGATTAACGATTATTAACTCTTCTTTTACAATATTACAGCATGCTCAAGACTATGAACGCATTTCTGTTACAATCACATCAGGCCAGTTTGATTGATTGAGCGTCCAAGATGTCAATATTTGTTTATTTATCTTCTTGTAGTTTTTGCGCTCACTTGCTTAATATCGTTAAATACAACACCAACCAAACAGTGTTTACAGAGAATACCAAGCACACTTATTTTACACTATATATTCACATTTCCATTTTTCTATTTATCTATCACCCCAGTGTCTTGTTTTTTGTTTTTTGTTTACCCTTCATTTTTCTCTTGTAGTTGTTTAAATTTTTTTTTTGTTTGTTTGTTTTCGTGCTATTTTTTTTATCTTTTAATCTGAAGTTTTTCTCTCTTTTTTTTATGCATGTTTGTTGTTTTCCTGCTTTTTGTTTGTTTGGTTTGTTCTTTATTTTGTTTTTAAGTTTGTTGTTTTCCTGCTTTTTGTTTGTTTTTCATCTTTATTTTCTCCTTAAGTTTGTATGTTGCTTGTTTTCCTGCTTTTTGTTTGTTTGGTTTGTTCTTTATTTTATTCTTAAATTTGTATGTTTGTTTTCCTGCTTTTTTGTTTGTTTGGTTCTTTCTTCACCTTCTTCTAAAGTTTTTTCTTGTTTGCCTGGTTCTTACTTTTTCTCCTCAGGTTTTTTTGTTTGTTTGTTTGTTTTTTCCCTTTTTTTCTATCTTCACTTTCTCCTGAGGGTTTTTTTTTGTTTGTTTGCTTTTGGTTTGTTTCTTTTATTCTTTCTACATGTGCCTCCGTTGTTTCTTCTCCTTTCTTTTCCCCCTTCACGTGTGTGTTTGTGTCTCCAGAAGCCTGGACATTGACATGTTTTATATTTTGCAGAATCTGTTTTATTCCAGTGTTTATCTGGCAGATTGAACTCGAGCCTCTGGGGCTTCGTCAAAACGGTTTCCTCTAAGGTGTGCGTGCGTGCGTGCGTTAGTTACTGTAGGATGTAAGATTTCTAAATAGATGTTATAAACTGGCAGATTTCACTCCACCACGCTGTATTATTTATTAATGATGCACCTGGACTCCATAAAGTAAACACCAGCCGTGTTTGAGTCGTGTTTTATACCTGCAGCTCGCTCGGTTTTCTCACTCCTCTACTGGAGTTATATTAACAAGTAGAATGAAATAAGATGAAATCTAATCGTGAGAATAATGCGAGAAAGAAAACAATAAAAACAGTCCGAAATTGCTTCGCTTAATGCGGGCTGAGTATTTCATCTAAAAGTGATGTGATTAATAATTATGACTTAAACATGAAATTTTTATTATTATTATTAGACTTATTATTAGTCTTATTAGTCTAATTACTAGAAATCACAGCTAGTCGCACAAATGTTTGGAACATTTTACCTTATTCAGAATATACGTGCGCACACATATACATTGTGTATAAATTACTATCTTTAAAGGAAACTGTACGGAAGATGTTAATCTAATATACTGTTTAAAAACATTAAAGTAACACTTGAACACAGGTATACGTACGAGGGCAGTTCAAGTCAAACTAAGTATTTGATTAAAACCTCAGTGTATGCAAAAATGTATTAATAAATAAACAAGTTAAACTTTAAAACAAGTTAAATCGTGACACTTGCAGTGAAAGGTGTGGAAAATTACCCTCTTTTTTTTTTTCTTTTTTTTTTTTTTGTAACTTGTGTAACTGTTTCGACTATTCATTTAGCACGTGAGTGGTGATGTTATCACTTCCAGATATTACACCTTTATATTATTTTATGTAAATATAGTCTCCTTAATGCTGCTAAAGCTGTGTCTCTGCTTACTCCTACCATTAAACATATATCTACGTTATTTCTGTTTGAGCTTTTAATTCCTATTTTCTCACTCCAAATAAAACACACAAAACACCGGAAACATGAGCCATTATTTTAGCCGAGTTTGTCCACGCAGCATTGCTAAATACTGTGTATTGCAAAATATCAGAGTTTCCAACAGAACTGAGAAGAGCACTTGACTGTTCTGCTTTTGAGTAATTGCTCTGGTTCTGCTTTTTCCTGAACCACATAAAAAAAGTTATATTGGAAGTGTGCACACACACACACACACACACACACACACACACACACACACACACACACACACACACACACAGAGAGAGAGAGAAATATCCAGTGGTTACACTCAGACACTAAGACATTTGTATAATGTTGAGTAATATTTACGGATTGTTTTTAGATAGAGCTGAAGTTAGGACAGTGTGTTAAACATTACATAAGTGCTTTATTAAATTAAATGATACGCGACAGGTTGGTGAAGTACAGCTTGATGCGTAGTGACTTGATTTCGAGACCGTCTGAACTGTCTTCTTCCTCTTATATGACACAAATTTACTAACAGTTATAATGTTTAATTTATTACTGAATAAACTTCATATGTTTTCAAAAGTTTATATATATATATATTTATATAATATTTTCTTACTTTAGTTGATAGCAAGGGTGAGCAACTGTAACCAGGAATAAGCAATTTCCCTTTGGGATTAATAAAGTTCTTTGAATCCTGAATCTTAATGTTATGGTGACAATTAGTTGTACTTTCTTTTTTTTTTTCCAAATCGAATTTCACACAGTTTCCTCAATCGATATAAGCATGTTAATGATAAATAATCAATTATTAATGATGAATGCACTTTTTTTCAGTTTAAGTTGTAGTTGTGTAATTACACTAAATTAGTTACATGAAGAGACGTAGAAGTTAATACATATGTGAACCACAGAGAAATATTCTGCAAAACATTATTGGTTAATACGTTTTTCATTTGTGACATATTTGACGTTAACTAAACCATTAATGATTAATCAGTAACATCCCTCACACAGTGCAAACAAACCACCACCACCATTAAATAAATATTATAAATTTTGAATAAAAGTCTAGTCTCCATTAAGTAAATATTGTAAACGTTAAATATAAGCATTGTCACTGTTAAACAAATATTATAAATGTTAAATAAAAGTCTACTAATGTTTAAATAAAAAAAAAAACTCCTGCACGTTATCTGCGTGTTATCTGTCGCTATAGGAACAGTAGCGTATTAGAACGAGCACATATTAATATAATCCTGTTGTTCATGTTACAGCTGTATCAGCTGTGCAGTTGGACTACCAAAAAAATATTGAAGAATTTGAATAAAAATGTAAAGTTGTGAAAGGGAGAGAGAATTGAACAGCAGTAACCCTGTAATGAAACGTTGTATGAGGAAATGTAACTTATCTTTCTCTTAACTTAACTCGTCTCTTATGCTTTTTTTTAAAATTTTTTTTACTTTTATTCATTTGTTTAAGATAATATCAGCTTTATCAGTCTCTCAAGTGGGGAATTAAAGTGTTACAACAGCGCGATGGTCAGAACAGAAGTGCAGGAAGCTGAGTAAAGTCCCGGTCACAGCGTGTGTTAATACGATGAGGATACTGACGTGATGCACCATACAGATTAAATATAGCACAATGATTGGGAGAAAAAAAAATAATGTCCAAAAATGTGAAAGTCCTCAGGGGATTTTTTTTTAAGCATGACCAGTGTACAGTATAAAAGATGTGATCAAAGTTTTCCCCATTTTTATTCATTATAAATTTTTTTGAATAACTTTTTTTTTAATAAGTTAAATTTGTCATGTTTTAATATTGTAATGTCAGGGTTTAATATTCTATCTTGCGTTCATTTTGTTGTTTTGTGGGTTTATTGTGGAAACAGATGTGAAATAACGATTAGTCAGTCTGATTATTCATCAGCGATGAGTTAAGATCCAGCCCCAGCAGCGAGGTCGTTCACTGAGCAGTCTGAGAGGAAATGAAGTTTGCTTTTTGTGTAAATGGGGAGAAGTGACAAGAGTGAGAGCGTGTGCGCGTGTGTGTTTGAGTGTGTGTGTGCGTGTGAAGGGGCGAACTATGGGTTTGCTAGATTGTGACTTGGGGTTTTGTGTCGTAAAAGTAAAGGCACTGGCTCACAGGACTTGATTCAGTGAGTCATTCAGATGAATCAAGTGTTGAGCCGACTCCAAGACTCTCTGAGTAGGGGTGAGTGCGTGTGTGGGCGAGGGGGGGGGGGGATCGTGAGTGTGTTTGTTTTCAAGTAAGAAAGTTCTGAGGAGTTTTATGTTTACCAATTAATGATTTATTGATTCATAGCACTTCTGATTGATTCAGTGAGTCATTCTGATAAGTTGTTTGTTGTTCTGTTTTCTAGACTCTCAGGGTCATTACTTAAAGTGTGTATGTAGGTGTGCATGTGTGAGGGGTGTTTTTTTGCAAGTCAGAAAGGTGTGAAGGGTTTTAAGCATTTAACTCTTAGTGATTTCAATGAATCAGAAGACCTGATTCAGTGAGTCATCCCGAAGAGTCGTTTGTTGACTTGGTTCATAGACTCCCGGTTCATTAGCTCAGAAAGGGGCATATATATGTGTGTGTTTTCAAGTTGGAACAGTGTAAAGGGTTTTAGGTTTAATACTTGGTGACTCATTCACTCACAGAACTTGATTCAGTGATTCATTCATCCAGGTTAGTCAGGACTTGATCCAACCAATACTCCCAGTCTTAATGAAAACTGTGTGGGCGTGTAGGTGTGAGAGTGTTTTCAAGTAAGAAATGTGTAAAGTGTTTGTTTGATCCTTACTGATTCAGTGAGTTATTCAGATTTGTTGTTTTGGTTCCTAGACTCCTAGGCCATTAGGTCCCAGGTTCAAATCCCATGACCACCAAGTTGTCCCTGCTGGGCCCTTGAGCAAGGCCCTCAAACCTCAACTGCTCAGATGTGTAATGAGATAAAAATGTAAGTCACTCTGGATAAGGACGTCTGCCAAATGTGTTTTTTCAATTAAGAACAGTGTGAATGCTTTTTAGGTTTAATACCTAGTGACTCATGAGTCAGAACCAACTGTGATACTTCAAGCCGTAGTGAGAACTGTGTGTGTGTGCGCGCGTGAAGAGCAGCGTGCGCGTGAAGAGCAGCGCGTGTCTTCAAGTAAGAGAGATGTGCATGTTTGATACATAGTGATTTAGTGAATCACAGAATTTTATTCAGTGAGTCATTCTGAGGAGCTGTTTGTTGACTTGGTTTACACTCCCAGGGTCATTATTTAAGCAAGTGTGTGTGAGAGAGTGTGCGTGCACGTGTGTGAGAGAGAGTTTTGCTGCTTTGTAAGTTATTGAATCACAGCACTTGATTCAGTGAATCATTTTGATGAGTTATTATTGCTTTGGTTCCTTGTATCCCAGGGAAAGTATAAGTGTGTGTGTTCAGGTGAGGGAGGTCAGAATGGTTTTAGGTTTCCTACGCAGATGAATTTGATGAATCACAAGACTTCAATTCAGTGAAACGACTCACTGAATCGTTTGTGATTCAGTTGCCTGAAAGACTCTCAAGATCATTACTTGAGAAACTGTGTGTGTGAGTGAGTGGGATGAGCTGAGCACAGCCTTTGCCTCGTGTGATTGGCTGAGCGCAGTCACGCGGGCGGGGCTTATGCTGCCCGTGCAGCCGTTCGTCCTGTGGGCGTTTCACATGGAATAACTGCACAGCTGCAGAAGGAAGAGTCGCCGGGAGAGCCTGAAATGGATATGGCTAACCTCTTTAAACACTTCTTCCGTGAGTTTTTCCACCTCTTCTCTTTTGTCTTCACGTGGCTCCGGAGTCGCACATACATCTGGAATTTCATTACGAACAGACTTTGTATTGTTCTCAGCTGAAGGATTAGTGGCTCTTTTTTTTCTTTCTTTCTTTCCCCCACTCACTTGGGTGGGAACTTGTCAGGAAGTTTTCCCCCCCTCTGTGCTGTATTTTTCCTTTTAGTGTGTGTGTGTGTGTGT
>JAAGKR010006416.1:0-43123 GCA_011419295.1 Clarias macrocephalus | reverse complement strand
TTTTTAAGTTTTGTGAAAAGATACAGCTGGATTTGAAAATGCAGGCCTAAATAAACTGGGACGAGGTTTAAATACTTTTTCTAAAATGACTCAGCAAATATGCCCTGCGTTCGACAGAGCCATTAGTCTCCCAAGGGTTTTAGAATAACAGATCGATCTCCTACTGTGCAACTGATGAATCGTGCAAGGTGAAGCTTAGAGCCAAACAGAAAGCGGGATGCCTATACAAAACAGAAAAGGTCACAGACAGTGTACTGTTTTTAATCTTATTCAATTCTGCCAGACTTAAATGAACTGAAAATGATTTAGCCTGATCATGGTCTTGGTCATAATCTATGCAAACTGAATGACATCATAATGATCAGATAATGGATTCATTCCTGACAGGTCTGATATAAGGTATGAGTGAGGAACATTTATTTGTCCTAATGCGTCTCTAACTCGGCCCTCAAGCCTTGGATGATATTTTGTCCCACAAACCCAAAATAGAGGTAAAGTGACCTGGCGTCTTATACTGTAGCATGTTGCAAACATCAACTTCACTACAAACAGATTGACAACTTGTTCATGCATTTTGGATTTGAGATTTGGTACTAGATACATAAAATGAATAACAGGTTATGCTTCCTTGTTACGCTAACATAACTGGCTTTGTCTACAAGCTTACAAATCCTCTCATCTGTGCTGCTGTGCATTAATTTTTCATGATGCAGGCCTGATGAAATTGAGAAGAACTGCTTGTTTTAGAAACCCTCTGTAAATCTTTCACACCCACACCCATCACCCGACACTTTACTCCATGAGGAAGTGAGATGAGGTTTTCTCTCACTGCTGCAGCTCTGAGTGTGCCGCATGCATGCCGCATCCTTGCGATAAAAAATAAATAAATAATAAAAAATAATAAGTGTGACATGCAATGCAGACTTGAGCCTGACGCTGACCTCAGCAGCAGCAGCAGCATGGCCTCCACACACCGGCTTCCCTCCCCCATCGTCCGGACAGCACACAAGTTAATCCATGAATGCTCTCGGACAAAAGCAGCATTAGCTTTTAAAATGACAGACTGAACAAATAGGGAGGGAGAGATGGAATCTAAATCTCTGCTGACGTTTGCACAGAATTCGGTTCGATGACTTAATGCACAGCACATTCCTCCTGTGTGTATGTGTGTGATGACAGACAGAGTGTTAGCGAGAGAGAGACACAAGCAGTACCTTTAAGAGAGCTGATCTCATGCTGGATCGACCTGGATGTATCCATGCTCCCGCAGTTCCCACAGCTACTTCAAAGATGAGTGTGTGTTTGAATGTGTGGAAGTGCACTGCGCAAAGTGAGGCAATCCTGCAGTCTCCACTACACTGGCGGATCTGAACTCTCTCACTCAGCCTGTCGTTGTACTTGCTGACTTCTGTTTCTCTCTCTCTCTCTCTTTCTCTCTTACTCACTCACTCCTGCAGGGGAAGTACGAGAGGAAAAAGTGCACCCCTCCCTCTCACCCTCCTCTTCCTCCCATGCTTCTTCCTTTCACCAAACGTCCTTTCCCCTGCCTGTGAGACTTTAGAGCCAATCAGAATGCAGGACAGTTATCGTGTTCAATTGATGAGACACTTGGCACCAAGAAGTGGCTGCAGATACTATAAAAGCGCGCGCGAGAGTCTCTACCCTGCATGTCTGTGTTCTCCTTTTCTAAACCACTATTTATTTTGGTCCAGCGCTCCAGCACAAAAACCAGTACATAAAATCTCTTCCCATGTATAAAGGTGGAACATTTCTAAAGCAATCCATCCTCAAAACCTTCAAAGCAATCCAGTGTTAAGTGGATAATTAAGTAAAAATTAAGTATAATTAAGGATGATTTAAGTGGGAAAAAACA
Organism: Clarias macrocephalus; assembly: GCA_011419295.1. NCBI lineage: Eukaryota > Metazoa > Chordata > Actinopteri > Siluriformes > Clariidae > Clarias > Clarias macrocephalus. The sequence continues at coordinate 41,250 of JAAGKR010006416.1, read as the reverse complement.
GGACTGTATGAGAATATACACTGATCAGCCATAACATTAACACATTAAAAGTGATTATCAATTATACACCACTAAACTGATAAGATCATGGACTCCCAAGGCTCATCCATGCCTGCGAAGACCAAAGCCTAGCCTGGGTGGTCCAATCCCAAAGAAAAGCCAAGGCAGTACAAATCGGTTAAAAAAGGCAATGAGTTACATTTAGGCAGATGCCCTAATCCAGGGCAATTTATATTTTTATCTCATTATACATCTAGGGCCTTGGTCAAGGGCCCAACAGGGACAATTTAACAGTCATGGGATTTGAACCTGGAACCTTTCAAACCATAGTCCAATACCTTAACCACTGAGCTACCACTGAGCAACCCCTGACGATGATAAACACAATAGGGAAACAGGCCAAGGCCGCTGACCCAACGTCCAAAATCCACAGATATGGATTCCCAAATGAGAATCCATGGGATGAGACAAACAAAGAAGTCCTATCCACACCCTCCAATCCATAGCACCCAAAGGACCCGGTCTGTTATTGTTGTTGGTTCCAAGTAAAAATAATGCACTTAACAGCAAATATGATGATGTCTATGCTAAAAATTTTAGCCATTATAGGGTATGGCTTAGCCCTAATAGTCCATTCATTCCAGTTAATCCTGTTTTATGCTAATATGTTCATACTGAAATGAGAAAACATCAGGAACCTCTCTGCTGACCTGAAAATAGTTCCCATCAGAAAGCAACAAATTCAAAGCAGTGATGCACGTCCCTGTCTTGATGAATATCGGCTATGGCGTGTCATTTTCCTCTGCGGCACCGTGGCGTCACAGCAATGACACTGTGTCTCAAACACACAGGCTGCTTCCCCATTTAGAAGAACACATGGTCCACAAGTCATGAATGAAAGCCTGCATGCCAGACTAAAATTGAACTTTAAGTATATACTTTGTGGTCAGGTAAGGCAATTATCCCACACACCTAAACCACAAATGCAGTTTACAGAAGAAATACCTGCAGTTCTGAGCTGCACCAGCCCTCTCCTGGTTAAAGACCATCACAAAGAAGCACTTCACCCCTTCATGCAGGAGAGATGACAAAGCATTTTAAAAGCAGCATGCAACAGCGAACAAGAATAAGCGAGAGAGAGAGAGAAAGAGAGAGAGAGAGAGAGAGAGAGAGAGAGAGAGAGATGAGAAAAAGGAAAAGGGACCTGCTAAATGAAAATGAAAATTGATTTCTCTTGCTTTCACTCTTGAAACCTTAAGACGGAACATGGAATTTTTAGACTTTTACATCAGTAATTAACAAACAAGGATAACATTCCCAAAAGCATCCTTCCTACAAAATTTTATGTATTTTATTCTACAGTACATTTTAAGTTTTTTCAAGGAAAATCACAGGAGATACAAGAAGCCAGCATGGGATTTTTGTCAAAAATCTTGTGGTAACATTAAACTGGAAAACGTACACCATCCTTCTGGCAAGCTGTTGTTTTTAATATAACATTATACCAACATTGACTACATAACATTGGGATAATGATGAATGGATGAACCCAGTACAATATGGCAACTATAACTTAAGCATAATATTTATTTATATCCCCATGCAAAGGTCTTCAGCCACCCCTCAATTCTTCATATTTTGCTTTCAATGAGCTAGACTGTCTTGAATTTTTAATATATAGTCTTCAGGAATAGTTCTCCAGGCTTCATGAAGGACTTTTTTCACTCTCATTATAAGTCCAGTTCCTGTACCTCAGCAGTTTCAGAGGAATGTTTGAGTGAATTGAATTAAATTTAGTTGATGAGGAATTACTCACAGGTTATACGTAACTGTGATGGACTTGCATTGCATCAATCAAAGGTGAATCCCTCCCTTGCACCCGATATACCTGGAAAAGGCTCTACCATGACCCTGCCCAGAATTAAGCCGGTATTAAAAGAATTGATTTGAGTAAGAACTATAGTGAGGTATTCTATAATAACTAGTGTGATTGTGACAAAGCCAAGGTGATATTTACCCTAATCAAAGCATATGGGGCTATAAATGATCATAGTACAATGCATCAAAACCTATTTATGGTGAATGGTGGATAATTGAATCTGATCTTCAATTAAACTGGGATAGATTCCAAGCAGCTGTTGCAGTGTGGAAAATGATGAGGCCTCATGAGACATTGAGTGGGTGGCTGATTGAAGAAGGAGATGGGCAGGGCTGCAGTGCAAATCTACCCTTCTGTAGGGACTCATAAAAAAGAAATGCAGAATGAACACACACACACACACACACACACACACACACACACACACACACACACACACACACACACATAACCAGATTTAAACCTGTTGCTATATTAAATCTGTACAATTATAATTTACAGAGCCAGCCTTAACATTAATCCACACTTGCAGAAGCATAGATAGTTATTCCTGTATGCTATGACTAATACAAGCCTGGATTTCATGTCAAGGATACTATGCAACTGTCTAGAGATACATCACGAACAGGGAGTGATATGAAAACCACAGGGTAGTGCTCTCACTATCTGTTTTATAGCAACAGTCACAGCAACAATCACAGGGTAAAACTTGACTGAGGGACTAAGGAACAGAATTACACACTGTAGACCGCAATGACACTGTATACTGGCTAGTACGGTCAAATTCCTCTAAAAATTTTTTAGTTGTATATTAAATGTTTAAATATCTGAGTATAATAAATAATACACTTAATACATATTTGTATATTAACACTATATAAATATGCTATAAACCATAACAAACAAGATAGTTTAGGAAGATGCTACTAAAGATGGTTAAAGAATTGAAATCATTAGAAAAAAAATATTATCATAAACTTAAATGTTTTGAACATCATTTATTTTTCACACTACACTACTTTGTGTTACGTATTTGTTAATTGTGTATAAAAGTAATATTTACACACTGCCCTCAATGGATTGCCCAATTGAATGTGTGAAAATGATTCATCATGCTTGCAGAAACACTCTTTCACAATTTGAGTCCAGGAATATGCACAAGTCATTAAGGGAAGAAAAATCCAATAATTACTCAGTACTGTACATTCATCTGACTCTATTTTACTGCCACACAACGTTGCGGAGCCTAGACCTACTGTAGCAAGCAACCCCCTATCATAACCCTGCTTCAGAAGCTTGTACACTGGCCACTAGGCATGACGGGTGCAAAGTGGATTATACAAGTAACAAGTGGATTTCTAATGGCCACTAAGATGTTTATGATCGCCATTCATAATGTTTTTTAGTTCTTAGTCGTTTTCATTGCCTGATGTAGGCCAATAATTTGACCCATCTGTGATAGTGACTTATTTTGGCCAGTGTATAATGGTACTATAAATTCTATATATACAGTAGTTACAGTACTTATTCTAAGCCATGTTCTGTACAGCGAAAGAAAAGCTGATTTAGTTGATACCAATATCATGTAACAAATTTCAACTCAAGGTTTAGTTTGTACATATCAACATGTTTTTAACTATCATTATTCATTTAAGTAATGTTAGCTTTGGTTACAACAAATAATCAGCATATGAAGGTTACTTTATTTTTTGCTCTCTCTCTTCAAGTTGCCCTTGTAAATGAAATACAAACAATCTAACTGAAGTGCTGAAAGTACTGTATTATTCAGTTGCTTAAAAACATTTGTAGGAATTTATTTATCTTTATTATGAAAATGACAAACTGTTTGAAGCATTAATCACATGCCATTGATCATGTGGCTTCAGGGCACTTTCAGCCTTTCATCATTATACTGTAAAGCTCTTTTTCTTTTATCCACAAAACATTCTCCTTATGAATACTTTGACGATGTATTAGGACCTTTGCACTGCCAAAACTTTTTCTCTAATGTTATCTAGGTAAGATAAAGAAATTTTGTAAGACAAATTATGTAAGAGACATGCATCAATAACACAGCATTTGGGCTTGGATGTTCAGACTCCTACTTCTTGAGAAATAATTTTTGTATGAAGAACAAAAATGCTAAATGTTAATAAAAATAAATCAATGTTTCAAGCTTCAAGAGAAAGAAGTACACAGTCAGTAATTTATCATGGGAGGTAAGGCCTATCTTTAACAATGTTCTGAAATAAGGGCAAGCCTGTTGTAGACAAAACTTTCAGTCTTGCCTGGATAACAAGTATCAAGATGATAAGATAAGTTCAAGGGACAACATGGTGTTCTCCCTGTATCTACCTGATCTTCCTCAGGGTTCTCTGGTTTCCTCCCACTGTTCAAAATCAGCAGCAGTTAGATTGAAAATTCTAAACTTTTGATGTTAAAATGTTTGATTTGATTAGTATTGATGCTCATCAATACCAACTCCAGCTTTGTTACAGAAATAAAGAAACATGTTAATGCTTGATATAAAAACAGATATAAAAGAGTGAGAGCAGCTTTGGGTATACAGTGAATCCGGGAAGTATTCACACCGCTTCACTTTTTCTACATATTGCTAAGTTACAGCCTTATTTAAAATGGATACATTTTTTAAATTGTTTATATACTCTATAAAGGATTTCAACTCTCTGACCAACAATCTGACCAATACTTTTATTAATGCAACCAACTCTCAAGACTGAATGAACAGATTATAAGTAATTTTATTTATCCATCCATTCTTTCTTCTAATTATTATTTGCTGGTCCTTTTTTTTTTTTTTTTTTTTTACTCCTTGTTTGATACTTGCCAAAGAAATTTTGTATTAGAGCTAAGGATGGGTGGGTATAGGTGGCACAATTTGCAAAATGTTGTCCAAATATCCATAAGTGTCAATAGCTGGCCTGACTGGGTGTGTCAGTAAGACCTTATATGGAAATGGGATGAATAAAAGTGTGTTTTTTTTTTTAGATTTTCTCAAGGTTGATCCACAAGTTATTGGCAAAGGTTTTACACCAGATGCCCTTCCTGCAGCAACCTATACATTGCTCCAGACTTGGGACTGGCACTGAGGATGTACTGTATCTCGGTGGTTGGATATAATATGCGCCAAGGACCCCACCCAGCGATGGCAGGGCTCGAACCACCAACCCACAAACCCTGAGACTCAACGGCCTGAGCAACCAGTACAATGGAATGAATAAAAGTTAATGAATGGAAAAGAGTAGAAAGAGGGAAATTTAACTATGTAAGCCAATAGCCAACCTGGCATGAATTCTGAAACGATTGTAAAAAAAAAAAAAAGACCTAATAAAATTCCTTAGACATTCTGCTATGTTAGCTAATTGCATCTGAGGTTAACAGAATAATGTAATATTTAAATCCATAAATAGGACTAAAAACAACCTTTTGGAAATACTGTTAGATTCGTAATATTAGTGTGTACTGTTGGCAAATGTTATTAATATTTATAAAAGCATGACTTAAAAAATCTGCTATATTAGTGAGTGTAAGTGGTGTAAGTGTAACTCTTCTGCAAAGAACCACCGGAGCTACCCCTGCCCCATTAACACTCATAGATACAATTAAATTATTTTAGAATTCCTTTCAGTTTGGTTCTTGTTAGCTAGCTGGCTACCAAAATGATGCCGGGGATTTCGTTCTGATATCCATATATAGGAAGATGAGGTAATGTATGAAATTTTTAATTGCTTATTAAAACTTATCATCTTTGTTAAAAACTGACATCTCATTGTTATCAGCTACTCTGACAGGAAATTGCCTGGTTGTTTTAGTCATATGCTGTATGTTAGACACTTGCTAGCATTAGCTTACCTAGCTGTCCATGTTCAACCATTCCTACCAGAGATTTACTTATACTGACATCATATAAATATTTATATACACAAAAATATGATAACCAGACTATAATCTAATAAATTGTACTTAGCCACAGAAGCTGTTAGCTTAAAAGAAAAAATATATCAGTCCACTTTCTCTCTGTAAAATGTTTTTCTAGCATTACCCCACCAGCTAACTTGCACTATCCCAGCATGATTTTTGAGAAGAATCTCAAATGTTTCTACATATTCATTATAGTACTAGATAGATAGCTTCTGTTTTACACATGCTGATCCAAATATACTGTACACACAAATGACTGATCATGGAGGAAGACTTTTGTGGGAAAAAGTTTCCTCAGGTTTTCTCTTTGTGAGGACCTATCTTTGCAGTCTGTAATTGTGTGTGAAATCTGTAAGCCGCAGGATGAAAATAACACACACACACACGCACACACACACACGGGCATGCTTACACACACACAGGATTCCTGGCATCAGCCTGACATTGCTTGCCAATATTAGAGTCAGAAACTGCAGAACTGCATGTTTGAGCATCGGCATATCCAGTACTGTGAAATCCTGCCTATGCGATATAATGTCTGTGTTTTTACAATGCGCTGGTTTATATTCTGAATGTATTTTCTTCCAAACTGTGATTGCAATTCCAATTTAAACATCAGTTATTCTTTAGGCAGGTTGCTTCCCGTAAACAGATCTTAGGCTCTATTTTAGTGCAGACCTACATGGAATTTGCTGATGTAACTTCAGCTTGGTAACAATTTGGTTAGGCATAAGCCATCCCTGAACTTGACTTTAGGTGGAGCTTAAAAATCTTGTACCATTTCTATGACAGTGTTCAAGTCAAACCAGGACTTGTGATAGAATTTCTCATGGATAAAGATTTTTAGATCAGGTCAATGTACAGTTATGAGTCTCTTAGCTGCAGGATGCCATTTAAATGATGAAAGAGTTTTAAAGAAGGTTGTATGTCCGTGAATAACGAGCCCGGTCGAAGTGGCTCGGAGCCCACTGCAGTTGTTCCCATGAACATTTAGTGAGTGAAACTGAGCCTTGAAAACTGCCGAATAACTTGTCGCCAACTCGTGAAAGAGACGCATCTGTCTGTGGGAACTGTATACATAATCATTTACCAACACCACTTTGCACAGTACAGAAACTTGGCTGAGAGTTATTGCCACATCCCCTGTAGAGTCCTGACCTCGCTGCAAGCCATATCCACGTGTTTGGGGGCCCTTGAAGGAGTTCCTGGGAGGCCAGTGTTTCAGACATGAAGCAGGCTCTGGTGTACTGAGAAATTGTTCTACCTTGTTGATATCACAGCACTAGTGAAAAGCTAGGTTTTACTCCCATAATTTTGTTCTGCTATTCTGCACAATTAAAAGTACCAGTTTGACTTGAACGCTCCTTGAACACCACTTTAAGCTAAATGGGCAACGTTTGGAAGGAAAAAACTCAACAAAAAAAATAATAATAACTTTCCTTTTGAAAGTCCAGTATAATATTTAGGTGTAATTACTCATTCCATGCACTTCAGTCAGGAATAGGTTTCCTAAGATTAAGCATATTGGAATTATAGTATATTACTATAATTCATTATCACTGTAAGTTATTCATCTTTAAATTTACACAGTGCCTGTCATGCTTTAGACATCATATCTTCATTAATATATAAAACTACTATTCATATAAAGTACTGATGCTTAAAATATTGGTCATATTAGCCAATCTTCCTAGTAAATTATGTGAATGAATGTATTTGTAAATGCAAGGAAAAAATTACATTGGGAACCACACACTTCTATTGTGATGTGCAGTAACTAAGAGACAGTGTTTCTTTACATTAACTACTTTACATTAGGAATGAAGAGCACTCTTCCACATCATGCTCAAAGAGCTAAAGAGTTTCAGCTACGTGAGTTGTCATAGCGACAGCAATCACAAACATCTGAATTCACTTGTAACCTGGTGACACCAATCAGATCAGTCTCACTGCATGATTAATAAAAACAGCAAAGAAAAATAATGTCCTTACCTTACCAAAAGTTCAAAAGATTGACACTACCACATTTTACGCTTAGATTCATTTCTTACAACTAACTGAAATACAAAAGAATGAACATCTGGAAATATTTAACGCTTTAAATAAAATGATGATAATTACAATAGATAAACCACATTGTTAGAAACCGAAGCAGGAGCTACAATGTCTAGCCAAAACAAGTTATTGTTGCATATGGGTCAAAGTTCTGGCTTTCATCAAAGAGATTTGAAATTACTGGAACTGGGTTAAGAACTGTTCGACACATTAAACCTGGGAGGATAGTGCTGAACCGACATTTCTGGGAGGATAGTGCATCGACATTTAGACAGAAATAAAATCATGAATGGAGATCACCTGGATGCTTGGTGCAGTTGCATCATAAAAAATTGGCAGTAAAAATCGCACTTATGTTTTATAGTGAAAGTAACAAGAACTTGCAGGATTAGAGCTAAACAGCTGTGTGGTCATAAGAAAGCCACTTGTTAATGGAACTAATCCGAAAAAAGGTTTGAATTTGTTAGGGAGGGTAACGACATGACTTTGGAGCAATAGAAAAATGTCATGTGGTCTGACGGGTCCAAGTTTGAACTATTTCCAAAGCGATGGTCATGTCAGGGTAAGAAGGGAAGCTCATGAAGCGATGCACCCATCAGGCATAGTGCGCACTGTATAAGCCTCAGGATGCAGTGTTATGATCTCAGGTTGCTTCAGTTGGTCAGGCCTAGGCTTAGCAATGTTATGTGGCAAAAAAATGATGTCAGCTGACTGCCTGAATGTACTGAATGACCAGGGTCTTTGGCAGTCCTTTTCTGATGATGTGGACACTAACTGAAAGAGCATGAGGAATCATTTTCACATATCATTTGTCCATCACAATGCATGAGGTTATTAAAGCTAAAGTTGGATAAATCAAGTCCTAACTCGTGCAACTTTTTTCCTAAACTATTTATTTATTTATTTATAGTTTATATATTTGTGGTCACCAAATACTGAATGATTTATTAATATATACCTACTGTATAGATACTTAGAGATTAAAAGGATGATTTTGAATCTGTGTCTTTTAGGTTGTGTTCACACTTGTAGTCTTGATTATGATGAAAGCATTGGTTTTGGTTCGCTAGTGCAAAGTCCTGGTTTGCTTAGCCATCATTGACAACAGGCAGTATGTTGATTTTACTCAATATATGGTGGTATCTTTTACAATTCATAAACTCAAACTCATGAAGAGTTTATAAAATGCAACATTATACATGGAAAACAACATAACATGGCTCCAGATGGCAAATAAAATGGTCACCAATGTACAGTACTTACAGTAATGTTTTATTTTACAACTAGCTTTTATTCAGATATCATCCATCCTCCCACACACACAAAGGAAATAATTTAACAAACAAACAAACAAAAACGAATAAAAGGCAAGCTGAGATCTTTGATCCTTTGGAAGACTCCCCCCTTTACTGCATCAGCCTGCCTGATACGAGAGCATGTGATAGTACAGCAGGGCTGCGTTCAATAAGGAGAGCACTCACAACCATATGGTACATCATTAAACCATTCAACTGTCGTTCGAATGTTTCGGATGCACTCTTATTATTGAGCACAGCCCTGCTGTGCTGTCAAATGCACTTTTGTACTTGTGCACTATCCACAGTGATGTTCTTGAATGCTTGTTAAATTTAACATTTACTTTGGCATTTGAAAGTAACATTTAAAAAGCGAATTCTCTTTTTTTTTTTTTTTTATCTTGGCAGCTTTGGAAACCTGTTGAGTAGTGTGTTATCTAGGACTCCTCTCATCAAAACGAAGTCTCTTCTATATCAGATGTCACAGGTACAGAATTGACCAGTGAAAGTTTTCAGGTACATCATTATGCTCATCAAAACACTGATACTAAAATGTTTACATGTCTTTTATCTGTGGTGCGTTCACATTTCAATCGAACAGGGTCAGAGTTCATTTGGAAGTGGACCGAGACCAACCTTTACAAGTCGTCTCGGCTCGCTTGCTTGGTGAGCAACAAGGTTCACAAGGCAGCGTTCCCTCTTGTTTAAGTGAACATACTATACCCTTGCAAGCAAAGCTATGCAATGTCACATTCATCAATCAGCATTCTGCTATCTATAACTGTTGCCTTGCATGCTTTAGGCCTCATATATATATTTATGAATACTTTGTATGTGCTCCGATAGATCTATACAGAGAAGTTTAATATGTGAGAATGTGTTTCAGAAAACATCTTCTACTGACACACTGGACAAAGGGAGTGGATTGAGCTTAAGCTCGAGCCAGTCAAAGTTTAATGAGGGAACCTGATTTATGATGCCTACGATGTTATACCATCATGTGCTTACATATAATTACTCAACCTTCCCAAGAACCTGCTGGAGAATGATAACCTCATTTGACCTGCTTTGTGTGCAGCAAACTCAGCCTGATGGAATTATGATATAGAATCCTGGAGTTTAATAGTTGAGTCAATTAATTACAAATAGTTTTTAATGTTATTTCTTATATTTGGTGAAAACAATGAGCGGATATGTGGCATAATACTGGTCAAGCCCTAATGCTTAATGGTCTTACTGTTATTTTAAGCTTACGTAGTGGATATTACTGCACATATAGTAGGCTTACAGTAAGTTGTTTCTTTGTGTAAGGGTTCCTAGGCTTGGCGATTGAGACTAATTCTAATTTAATCCCAACCCAGTATTGGACTGATCTTCTATTTCTAAGAGGAACTGTTTAAATTGGTCCTAAAACCATGTGCAAGACACATTTTATGCCAAGATTGACTATAAAACAATGATGATATGTGCAGTGGCCAAGGAAAACACTTCACATTTGACATTTTCAGCTATTTATCGTTCTGAAAACTACAGGCTTTGTGAACTTTGTTTCTTTTTTGCATGCATGTCAACCACAAGTAATGTTCTAACATTTTACAGTCTGTTTATCCACAAAAATAAAATTTAACACCACAGACAATATGTCTCTGGCATCTGATTCCAAATGGAATTAATTATGTTTCTGTCATTTGTATGGCTTATATGTATATACAGTAAGCTACATTGTTACAGACTTGCCATTAATATTCATGTTTCTGACCTGTAGTGAGAGCCATATATTTTATTTAAAGTCAAGTATCAATTAGGCATCTTAAAATATGGAGAAATTCATGGAATGGGATTTGAATGGAAAAAAGTCCTCCACCTCCCTTATGAAAGTGAGCCATGGCAGTCTGGAACTGGTTTCTTGGAGGACAGTACTGTGCAAAAGTCTTGAGCCACCCCTCTTTTCGTCATATTAAATTCAATTAAATTATGTAGATTCAATTAAAGAAATCTGAACAAATGTTTTCCTGCGACAGTGTTCAAACCTCTCAGCATTCAGCATCATCAAGATACTAATCACCGGCCTGATCATCTGTCATAATCTGCACCTGTTTGTTACTGGTTTATGCCTTATGATTTATGAAGTTTAAATGTTTCATATGTCACTGCATGGATTACCAATAAAAAAAATGCTCTGAAAATGATCAGGTACTGGAGTCAAAAACTTGCAAAAAAAATGAGAGCCAAAGGAAGCCTGGAGAACTATTCTGAAATACAAAACAATGTCAAAATAAAATAAAGTCTGGCTCTTTGAAAGCAAAATATGAAGAAAAAAAAATTAGGGGTGGCTCAAGACTTTTGCAGAGCTCTGTACATCATTAAGCATTGTGTGTTTACGGGTAAGAAAAGAGAGCATTTAAGCATTTAAATCTTTGACAAAAGATCAGTGCTTAGAGGCTGTCCATAAGCATGACTGCAAACACACCTAAACTAAGGTAGCATGCCCTTCTATTTAGTCTGCACTGGATGTTTCCTTATCTATTTCACTGATCTGAACCATTTCTCACTAGTAAGCGAACAAAGACCTCCGTGAGAACAAACCATGACTCCAATTCTTCAGATAGGCAGGTCAGGGCAAGTCGAGGTCAAAGGTCATCTCCTGTTTCAGTATATAGCAGATGTGGCAGGATGGAGAGGCAATGAGAGTAGGGGGCCAGGCAGCTTCAAAAAGAGTTCATGAAGACTGACTCGGCTCATCTGGAGAGTGTGGGGCATGCTCAGTAGAAAAATGTCCATGTGGATTAGATGTACATACAGTTTATCCAATATGAGTTAGTGATTTGTGGGGGTGGGGGGAGAGGTGTATAACTTTTAAACTACTTGAAACAAAATCAGCGGATTCCTTGAGTCAAAAGCACTTATATTTGATTGCAAACCCTTCTGTATTCACTGGCATCAATAAACATCACAATGGTAAGTAAAGAATAACCATTATAGGGTATGATGTTGGAAAAATAGTGTGGATTGAGGAGAAACTGAGTTACTGTTAATTATTTCCTAACAATAGCACAACTCCATATCTTTCCACTTCACTTTTTTGCTCGCTGTTGAACAGCACATCATACTTCCTATCCGTTTATAGTTACAGCTTATGTACAGTACTGTATGTTGTAGAAGTTCTGCAAAAGATTAATGCAGTAAAATTATGTCACATAACTATAAAAAGTCAGCCTTCACCATGCTTTCACTTCTCTCTAAAGAAGTTAATAAGACAAAAAAATGCAGCTTGTTGAGGTACAGAGAACCCAGAAAGCCACAAAATCCTCTGAACTGATTATTTAAATGTGTTGGAAAACTCTGTTGCAAAGCACTGACGACTGAGACTGCTTACATGAATGTTAATAAATGCCTTTGTTTTTGGAATTTAAGCTTTTTTTTTTAGCTTTACCAGGTTTTTGTATGTTGTATATTTAAATACAATATATATTAAACTTTTTTTTATCTGATTATTATAAAGTTTATATTAGGTGCTTTTGGGAATGAAGAAATTGTTAAAACTGTAGACTTTTGGGTCCCTACTCTTTATTTCTGGGTTACTCTGGCACGAGTTTTCCCTTATTGCGGCACATATGAGGCTGTTAACGGTCATATTTTGGGTTACGTAAAAATGTGTTACAAGTTTGTACATGTAATGCCTACAAAGATATAATTTTTGTACAATGCATTCGCCTTGTTTCATTGCTTCAGACATCTATTTACATTTTTTAGCTTTTTCCCCAGCCAGAACTGACAAGCCAAATCACAAGAAATGTGCAGTTTCATCAGATGGGGTGGAGTTATTAATGGAGGGCTTGTCAGTGCTTTTATTCATTTATCTTTAATAAGTGCTTTATACTGGCCATGGTCTCAGTGCCTTTAAAGCCTATCCTGCACTAGGAATACACTCTGGATGGGATTCACAATCCATCACAGGATACTATTCTCACACATGCACATGCATTTACATACAATCTTGCATTCTTGTATGCAATCTTCTTATTGTTTGGTGTCTAAATATTAAATATTCAAATATTCAGACGTGTGTATGCAGTAGAAATGTACAAATTGGAGACAAATATACACAATTTGTATACTGTAATATAATGTTCTCCCACCAGAGTCCACTCTGTTAATCCAAGGACAAAGCTTTGGTTTTAAAAGTTGGCTGAGATACAGTAAACCCTGTGCTGTCAACTCTTTTCTAAGGAGGTTTACTAATGTATGCTCAAAAAGGAAAAAATACAATGTGATGGATTATCTTGTACATTTTTGTTTTTAATAAAAAAAAGGTATAAAGTTTTGGGTCATGGCCAAACCTTTATCATTTTTCCTTTCTCTGTCTTTTTTTTTTTTCACTTTAAAAAAATTCCTGTCAACAGTGCAGATGAACTAAAATACAATTAAACAGAAGTTATACATTTATTTGATTATTTTGCAATATTACTAAGAGAATTAAGACATCCATGAAGGGGACAGACAGTGGCGATCAGAGATTGTCATGAAGAACAGCAGTGATTGGTGAGAATGGTCACGAGAAACCATGATGAGCAGTGATTAGCCCTTTGGGAACGATGATGATTAGTGATGGTTACTGATTGATCATGGGGAACACTGAGGATCAATTAGTCACTGGGACAATATGGAATTTGTCCATCTGTGGTGATTTATTTTTTTTGCTAAGCTTTTTTTCATTCAGGAACAATTAAAAACACTAAGTTGGTAACATTCGACAAACCACATCAGTTTAATTTTCTGTCTTTTTTAAGTGGCATTTGGATTTTGAGGTAACTACAGTATATGAATGATTTGATCTTAGAACAGGTCAGATATAGAAAATGTGTATATCTTATCTACATTGAATAATACAATAATTGAGTTATAATGAAAAGCTCATGCTAAATGTTATAGTTAAATATGCTTCTGTGTATAGGATTACAGTGGTGTGGTGAGTAGAGTTCCAGTCTGTGATAAAAAAAAAAGTGGGCCGGTATTTATAGTCATCCCTCCTTAGTTCCCAAGCCTCAGACAGAAACAGGATTATGAACTATGCCGGCTCAATGTTAATTATATGAATTGTTTAAATGTAATGACATTATTAAAGGCAAACAGATTAGTGTGATAATTGTGAATTGGCTCCTTTTAATCAGCCAATCACTAAATTTATGATTGCGTTTTATTTATTTAGTTTCTTTATTAAATGATCACATTTTGGTAAATATACAGTATTCTTTTGTGTCCTGATGCCTGAAATGTATTTTGAATGGATGGTTTAAATAGAATCTTAGTTGAGGATCTACTAAACAGTTTTGAAACAGTCTACAATTGGTAATGATGTCATATAAAGCATTTACATAAAGAACTAAGCCAGGAAAACTGTTTGTAATCACACCTTCTAGATGAGTATGGTGGCCGTCTAGAACAGAAAACATAAGGCAACCAGGAACTTTGCCAAAATGCACTCATAAAAGCACATCCAGCTCATTACACATGTGACTTAGTGCAAAATATTGCTTAAGCGTTTTGTGCAGCTTTGCTATCCTACACATCTGTGTAATCCGATATGGAATGACTTATCACTAGACTGCTATGGGACATATCATTCCCACAGGTATGCACACACACACACACACACACACACACTCACGGTGACATACACACACACACACACACACAACTATCACAAGGGGTCTACAGTATAATAGAAGTTAGAAGCTGCAGTACCTTTGTATCTCTCTCTGACGTTCTCATAAGCTTGCACAAAGCACTGCTCCTCCACATGTCCAAGCATGCTGGCTGGATTAGACATGGCCTTAAGGTCAGGTCAGCACAAACGTCTTCCTTTAACTTTTCTCTCGTTCTATGTGTCCTTTCTCAGTCTGATGTCCCTCCCTGTCAGCCAGGCTGCGTACAGATGATTGTGTGTGTGTGTGTGTGTGTGTGCGCGCGCGTGTGTGTGTGGTGTCCCCCTGCACTCACTCAACACTGACTGTATGTGTGTGTTGCCGTTCACAGCATTGGCTTCCAGTCCAGACCACCAGTACCACTCCCCTTTCTAAGCTTGAGAAATACCAGCCCATACTCACAAGCGCACACAGACATGCACACACACATACACACACACATGCACAAAGACCCTCCTTTTAAAGGCCAACACACTAGTTTAGAACACTAAGCAAAATTTTAAGAAGACCAGTAATATACATACATACTTGGACAAACTAAAGTCCATGTTAATCAAAAATGATTATTGATTAATTAATTCATTATTATAAATATTGTAAAAATGCTACAAGAAGTATTGGCACCATCCACGTTTTTAAAGCACAATTAATAATAATAATAATAATAATAATAATAATCATCATTATTATTATTATTATTATTATTATTATTATTATTATTATTATTATAACAATACATATAATTATTAACGTTATTACAACTACTTGCTGTTCTGGAAAAAAAAACACTTTTTCTTGATTTTCTCTTGTAAAACATTTCAAAATTATTGGCACCTTTTAGGCATTATTAAAATATGCACAAAATAGATTCAAAAGTATACAATTTAAAAGTATGTTTTTTAATAATATTATGTTTCTCAAGAAATCTCTAGATTATGGAAGAACACGGCTTTACAGATATTTCCCATGATAGTGTTGGTGATTAGCTAATCGAGTTAATCACGTTATATTAATGTGAGATAGAATGCTAAACGCTCCAGTGCTAGAGCCAGGAATCTCTGCTACAGTTAAACTCTATGTGAAGGTACTTAATGATCTCAAAGAACATCACTGAAAGTGTCAGCTCATTAGTCAACTAATCATCTTTAAGCACTGTATTCAGTAAATACTATAAATAATTCAGTGACTACAAGAAAACTAGAGGTTTGCTGTCATTGTGACCGAATGGAGTATAAACATGAGGTTTAAATTAGCATTATCATTTATTACCAAATGTAAACCCTTGGAGGTTTCAGCACAAAAGGAGATGATGTTTGTTCACAATGCAATTCGGGTAAAGCACATAAAAATACTAGAGCACAAAGGAACATAATCAATTTCCCAGGAAAAAAGACAAATAGACTCATTCACTCACTCAATTTGAGAATGGCAATTAACCTAACCTTCAGGTCTTTCAACTGTGGGAGAACATCAAAGTACCAGGCAGAAACCCACCAAGCACATGCAAACTCCACGTACACAGAGACGGGAATCGAACCTGACCAGGAACCAAACCCGGAGGTGCAAGGTGACACTGCTAACCACTACCACCGTGCCGCCCACGCTTCTTGATACCAGGTCATAAGTTTAAATAAATATAGATCACCATGTGCCAAGAGAACTAGAACAGCAGTGTGTTCTGACCAGATGAGATCACAATCAAACCTTTTGGATGTGCAACCCACTGGTGTCCTGGAAACTGTAGGAAACTGTACAGTATACAAGGAAAACCACCAAAACAGTTTGGTTGGTTTTCTGAAGTTTTGGGGCCATTTCACTGGTAGTGGTCTAGGGATGTTCAAAATAGCCATCATAAAGTCCGCTAAGTACCAGGTTATTTTAGCCAAAAGTTGGTAGACTCTGGTAGAAGTCTGTATATTTCAAAATGTTTCAATAAAAATGGACAATGGTGACTCAAGCCTTTCCACCGTTTATTCATTTATCCTATTATATTTTAGTTAAGATAACATGCCCCAAGGTATGAATGCACCAATGAATGCTTGTGCATGGTGTCCTGTAATTGATCAGCATAGCATCCATCTGTCTACTTCTACTTACCCCCAGTATTCCCAGGATAAGTTCTAAATCCACTGCAAACCTGGCCAGGATAAAGCAATTACAGTAAACCAACAAAGTTATTTATAAAATACCACAAGTACATTCATACCAGAATAATAACCCCAAATCAGAAGGAGCAGAATTGTTCTAGCTTTCTACGGGAACAGGCAACATTTTAGAAACTTTCAGCAGAATCTGGAGAAACAGATCAAACAGGAATGGGAGAAATTCCATTAGTTCCATTTTCTTTCACAGAAAGCATGAATTCGTCAAACTTTCTGTGAGAACAAGACGTACTGGTCAAAGTTCATTACACATTACACTGACGTGAGACCTCAGCTTATTTATATAACCATAATATAAATTGGAACATCAAAAGCAGAGATGCCACATGATTGAATAAGATGTGTCTTTAAGCTGGACTCTGGAAAGGAACCACCAAAATGCTGTCCATCATGTCCAACACCAGTCACCCACTGTATAGAGTTTTGGCCAAGCCGAAACACATGGTCATGTACAGGGCAGACTTCTATCATAGAGCTGCTCTACTGACAAACTCAGGGAGTCCAATGTTCCAAGTTTTTGCCTGGGGACGTGATTGGGATTCTTGTTAGTGATGGTACCTCAAGCACTAATCATCCTTGGTTATACAGCTCTTCTTCACTTACAGTTCACAGTTATATTTATTTGCTTATTCCTAATCTGCATTGCCTTTCATTACCTCAGTCTTGCACCACTCACTGTTAATATTGCACTGCTGTAACTATTAATTGCTGCTCAGTTGCACCATCTCAATTTGCACTATTCTGTCCATTGAATATTCATCCATACTCATCTCGTGCTTTACATATATTTATATATTGAATATATTATATTGTGTTTTCCTCTTAGTCATTTCTGTTAAAGCATGTCTCATCTCTCTCGTGTGTCCTTTTTTTTTTTTTACTGTACTCAACACAATTTGCAATTGTAACTACATGTCCATTGTCTTACTGTCCTTGCTACTGGTTGTTAAACTGGTTGTGCTACTGGATCAATAAAGTATCTATCTATCTATCTATCCAATATCGTCTATGAAGTTTGTAGACACTGAGTTTCAGTTCCAGGGGACAAACGTAGTAAATGTGTCCTACAGTAGATTGAAAACTTCTGGAAATAATAACGCGAGCTAGTCTGTCCATGTGGCAGCTTTCTGTGATATAATTAAAATACTCCCGCTCTGCTTAATAATGCCTGATATATATATTTGGTTCAGCATTTCTGAAACACAGCTTGCCAAGTGTAGAGTAAAAACAGCTATTTGTAAGCTATTAATCAGTCCGAGGTTCAGTTTAAACTGCTTTTGGCCGAATCTAAAAACAAATTCAGTTCAACATGCCAATGTTCAGCCAAACAGGACCTGTAGAGTTTCTTGGGAATTACTTAGAGCCAAATCTGCTCAGGATTTCAGCTATTAGGCAGCAGCTTTGCTTTGCTTTAATGCAGAGTGATGACAAATGAAGCGTTGGAAAACCTGATTTTGGAAAACTGACATGCAAGTTACAATAACTGGTTTTGTAAGCTGCATTATAAAATTACTAAAATTGCTAAATTATTCAAATTAAGATGGATTGATGCTATTAGTGCGGCATGGTGGTGTATTGGTTAGCAATGTTGCCTTGCACCTCCAGGATCCAGGTTAGATTCCCGGCCAGGCTCGATTCCCGTCTCTGTGTGCATGGAGTTTGTATGTTCTCCCCGTGGTTGGTGGGTTTCCTCCGGGTACTCCGGTTTCCTCCCACAGTCCAAAGACATGTAGGTCAGGCTAATTGATGTTCCCAAATTGCCTGTTGTGCGTGAATGAGTGAGGGATTGAGTGTGTGAGTGTGCTCTGCAATGGATTGGCACCCTGTGTACCCCGCCTTGTGCCCTAAGTCTCCTGGGATAGGCTCCAGACCCCCTGTGACCCTGAATACAGGATAAAGCAGTATAAACAATGAGTGAGTGAGTGATGCTATTAGAAAAATACTTTTTCTTTTGGATAAATGATAAATACTGACTGAAGTTGGTTTAACATTAAGATGGTGATTCCTATTTATAAATCATTAATCTCTTGTTTTAACACACACATAAAACATAGATTTTTTTAAAATATATTCTTTCTGCATTGAAGATTCACTATAGCATTATAACATTGCATTAAATAAGTACACAAAAAAGGCTAACCACTGCAGCATGTACACACATTTCACAGTCTGGTGGTAGTTTTTATGCAATTTATATGCTCTAATTCAAAGGCCTTACAAAGCCTTCAAAAGCACACGGTTCTCATTAGTTACTCTAGTTCAAAATAACAAACATGCTCCTAGTAAAAAAGACCTTAAAAGGAAAAATGATTTAAAAGACCAGGTGCAAGCACCTCTGAAGAGCAGCTACTGCAAAAGCCAGAACACTTGAGCATTTAATCGAAAACAGATTTCTGCTCATTGAACACAGTTGTTTAAACTACTGACCCCATGTGGTGACTGCACATAAGAGATTTTATGAGAAGTAGTGGCAGGTCGTTCATGAACGATTCGTTCTTTAACGTGACTCAGA
Source organism: Clarias macrocephalus (assembly GCA_011419295.1). Taxonomy (NCBI): domain Eukaryota; kingdom Metazoa; phylum Chordata; class Actinopteri; order Siluriformes; family Clariidae; genus Clarias; species Clarias macrocephalus. The sequence goes on along the minus strand of JAAGKR010006416.1, from coordinate 21,700 downwards.
AGAACGAGTAGTCTCAGAGAGTGATTTCTTAATTTTCTACTGTGCGCTCATGTGCAAAGCATCGAAAAACTGCTGTAGGTCATGTACAGGAAACAGAAATGAGTAGTTACCTCTCGAGTCTTTTGGTCCGAATCGTTCATTCTTTTGTCACGTGACTCCCATAGATACTATGCAGTGCATTACTGCAGGAAGCAGAATTGAGCGGTTCTTCTCATGAGTCTTCGAGTCTGAGTCGTTTGTTCTTTTGTCACGTGACTCCCATAGACACTATGGAGTGCAACAGATTCAAAAGAATGAACGATTCAGACTAGAAAATTCATGAGATGAGCCACTCAATTCTGTTTCCTGTGTACATCACTGCATAGCGTCTATAAGAGTCACGTGACAAAAGAACGAACGAGTCGGACCAGAAGATATGAGGGTGAGCTGCTCATTCTGTTTATCATAATATGTCCTTACCTGCATTATAATATTTTAATTACTGGGACTATAACCAAAATTTCTGTATGTAGACGTGCTGGTGGTCTGTTTATTGAACATTTAATTTATTTATTTCTGATCAAAAGAACGAAATGAACTAAATGATTTTAAAAATTATTCGTTCATTTTGATGAACAAGATTCAAAGAACGGAGTCACTAAAATGATCCAAACTCCATCACCCAAACTCACCACTATTTACAATAACAGAAAGCCTTAGCTACCAGTGCTATGTTCTGCGGCTAAATTTGCAATGATTTCTATCGATAACATGGCTGCAGTGCATCATAGAATCACAAAATTTAAATGACACACTGTACATAAAGACATATAATATAAAGTCAAAACAGAAAAGGGAGAGTAAATGAATGACTAAATATTCGACTGGACATCTGAATTTTCATTGCTTATCAAGCATGAGACAGCAAGCAAACAGTAATTTCCACATTTCAGTATGATTAATTAAGGTATTGTATTTAGAATACTGAAGAATTATTTTAAATCACTTCGACTCCCAATCATAGTTTCCAAGTTCCCCTTCTTTGCTATTAAAAAGGCGTCGTGCCGTAACTGTAATCTCACAAGCAAAAGTGAAGTTTGATTGTAATTGTAATTAATTTTCAATTTTGTATTTTATCATCATCTTTTTTTTAAGAAGAAGACTAATCAACATTTACCAGATGCACAAGTATCAATATTACATAAATACTCTACATAACTAAACACAGTCAACCAAAACATCAAAGGAAAGGTTTCACTGCTTGATTCAGCTGGTACAAGACCTCCCACAGGGCGACCTGGTCAAAGGAGGAGCTGGTGAAACCAGTCAGTGCTTGTCTCTAACAGCACCAGAAATTTGTTTGAACAGAATATCATTTACATTTTTACTGCCAAGTTGATAAGTTGATAAAAGTTGATCTCTAATAAGTTGATAAGAGATCATCTACTGTAGCGTGCTTGTGAGAGATTGCACAGAGAGATACTTCAATGTGTGAATATAGAGATATCTCACCATTCATATGTGCTTAAAAAAAGATCAAGAAAGTTATGGCACTTCTGAAATAATACTGTAAATAGTTGCATGTTGTAACTTTGATATACTGTATTTATGAGTTAAATGACCTTATCTTGGGATTATAGATGACAAAAAAAAAAACAGTAAATATATAAATTAATATAATATGGAATGTGCATGTAGGTCTGTGATCCCACCCAGGGTGTATTCCTGCACTTCTTTTGTCCAGTGCCTTCAGACAACAGTCCTAAAAGCTACGATGATATAAGAATGGATCCTGTTTTCAAATTTTTGATCCAAAAAAATCTGACATGATCAGAAACTGATATACTCATTAAGCTTCTGTTTCTAAATGTATTAGTAAGTTATTAAATTAGGGAGTTATGTATCCATTACTAACTGATAAACCTTGTCAGCACACCTCTCTCCTACCACATGGTAGGACTTCCATCTTTTCATCCACCGGATCTCTGGCTGAATAAGGCGCACTGATTTCATACACTGTAAAGCAATTAACCAATCTTAGACGAGAATGAATTATTGTAATCAATCATAAATCAGACGGCAGGATTTATCAGAAATGATTAAAAAAAAAAAAAAAAAGCCTAACCTAACCTTAAAGTTGGAGAAAAATACTTCTGTTAGATTCCTGCCGGATTAACTTTCACAGACCACTTTACAGTCTTTGTTAACATCAAAATAGGTTTATTCTAATTAAATGTTTTGTATTAACCTAAAAAAAAACACTAAATAAAAAGAGCACTATTTTCCCCTGTATTTGTGCCTAAAGGCTAAAGAATAAAGGCTTTCCGTGCTCGTAAAAGCACATCTTACAGTATTTAATCAACGTCCTTGTGAAGAGTTAGGCTAGAATCTCTAATCAGAAGGTTTTCAATCAGATAAAAAAAAATATGTGCATGTTAATATAGCTTTAGTCCTATGAACGAAGAGTGTGGACGTAGTATCTGAGTAATTACCATCACTCTTTAACCACAGGATGGTAGTCTAGAGTGCAAACCCTACCCGATTCCTGCTTCTCGTATTGACCACAATTGACAATTCATTACTTACACACAGCAGGTAAATTACCTTCACTAAGGAAATCCACCATGTAATAACATTTTAAATCAACAAGTTTAAGGGTCATTTCCAAAGAGAGTGTTTTTCCTCAACTGCTTCTAGTAATACTGTGGCTCTTAAACTTTGTTTCTAAAAATATAAATCATCATTACCTGGTATGCTCCCTGTGCATTTTAAAATAAGCCACATAGTTCCTGTAGCTGTGTATTCCAAGACATGCCATACAGTACATTATTGCTTGTGAAGAACGAAATCATGGACTACATATAAGGGATGAAACAGAAAGCAGCATACTGCTACAGGAAAACTATAACATAACTATGGCTATGAATACCTATTGCCAGTATACCTATACCTACAGTATTATCAATGACGAACATGTTGCACTTTTTCTAATACTGTAAGTACTGATTCTTCAGGGGCACCTGGAACTCTCTCTTACCATGCAATAGATTTCTTCTCAAGAAAATGAAAATTAATGAAGACAACAGTCAGTAGCTCTCAGGGAACAGCAGTTCGGTTGGCAAACAATGAGGCTGGGCACTACACCAAAGAAAACATTCTCAGTAAACACATACTGTACACACATGCACACAAACATAATCACACCTACTTGGTTTTACACCAGGAGAGCACTGTGCATACAAAATACTGGGTTAGCTTTGCTTACACAGGACAAGTTAAATAATAGATTATACAAGGGTTGTGTGCTTTGGGTGCATAATGTCACCAGACATCCATGCTACCTTAGGAATTATTTCGCTAGCTGTTATTTATGAAGGTCATTTTGAAATGTTTAGCATCAGTATATAAAAGTGGACATGCATTCTAATTAGTGTAACTTCATTACACTGTCCTAATGCAATGGAGTCCAAGCATCACGTTTTATAACTACATACATTAGATCAGCGTTAGAAGTTTTGTATTTATGATAGAAAAGCGTGAGGATTGTATAATGTCGACATTATATAGAAATAGTGTTGTAGGTCATAATGGAATGTTACAGTAACCAATTTGTAATCTCACATGTTGTTGTTAATTCTGTTGGCAGTCAGTTGAGACACCATTTCAATTTTGTCCTGCAAATATCAAACAAGATAAGATTTTTCTTTTTCTTTTGCATTTTACATTGAAAATTAGCTCGCTGAATCTGTAATTTAGCTAGTTAAGTTTTTACCTTGTTAAAATAACTAGCTTGATGAAGTAAAAATTAGCTTCTGTTGCTAACTTGCTTTAGGATCCATCAGCAAAATGCCTACTAAGCATTAGAGAACCAGCAAGTCAAATTTTAGGTTAGTCTGTGTTAGCCAAATATTTTCCTGATTAATGCTATCTAGGTCATGCAGTCTATTTAAGTACCTACATAGTTACCTTACCTACTATAACAGGTACTACAAATTTTGTACATGCACTTGGAAATACCGTTCTTGCATGAAATATTGCAGAACAGCTGACCTTCATGTCTTAAAATAACATTTGACTATTATTCTTAGATTATGCCATGTGTTATTTCTTAGTTTAGAAATTGCTAGTATTATTCTAGAATGTAGAAATGAAATAAAAAAATTGGATTGGTGTGTCCAAACTTTTGACTGGTGCTGCACACTGTGTACATTGCCAAGAAAGAGAACACTTTTTTTTTACTCCTTATATTTAAATTTTGACCTGCAAAGTATTTATTACAAATATTAAACAAGATGAGAACTTGTCAAATTAGCAAATTTGTAAGTTTTATTCACCTTATTAAATTAACTAGCTTGATGACGTTTTAAGATTAGCTTCTGTTGCTAACGTGATTTAGTATTCATTGCAAAAATGCTACTAAGCATTAGAGAACCAGCAAATCAAATTTTAGGTTAGTCTGTGAATTGCTCTCTAGGTCATGCAGTGTCTTGGATAAAAAATAAATTAAAAAAACTTATTTTAAGCTTGTGTATTCATGAATGCATAAATATGTTTATACACTTTGATGGCTAAAAAAAATTTAACCATTTACATCTGTATGTGTTTACACTCTAAACCGTTGCCACAAAGTAAAAAAAAAAAACACAATTATCTGGGATGTCTTTGAATGCTGTAGCAATATGATTTTCTTTTGCTGGAAGTAAAGAACACTAACCTGTTCCTTGTATACAGAGTGAGCTCCTTGAAGACATGGAGTTTTCCAAGGTTGGTGTGGAAAAAGTTTAATTTTGACCTCAACCCAGTCATACTAAAAAAACACCAACTTCACACCAGGCATTGTTGCCAGACACCAGCAAATCATTCTCAGACGAGTGGAGGCTGATATAGCAGCAAGCAGAAAACCAACTATATATTAATAGCCATGGATTTAAAACAGGGTAGTCATCAACTGTGTCCATATAATTTTGTCCATATAGGTTTTTTGACTTGTCTAAAGTATGTAGATGTTCGCCTCCATACTCCTACATTATGTTGAAAAACACTTTGAACCCATGATTTTCACATAAGTCCATCCAAATTTGTGTACTACTCACTAAATATTATGTCAAAATAATACACCAGCAGCTTACAGTGGAACACTATTTACAGCAACTTCCAAAAAAATACTGACAAGAGTGTCATCTGCACACTTAAATGTGTGTGATAATCTCCTGGCTACCAGTCATTTGTGCATGATAGAGAAAAATATTGGGAAAAGCATACAACCTTGAGGAATGCCAAAAGACATATTTTCATATCCAAGAAAAATAAGAATGCATCAGATTCACTCTTTTAGGTGTGGCAGATGATTTAAGACACCTGTTTAACTGTAATGCAGCAGAAGCAATACTCTGACTCAGACCACCTCTTACCTGCGATGCGGATGACAGCCCTCTCAGCAGGGTCCAGAACATCTCCGGATGCCGATTTAGAACGTTTGACACGTTGGTGCTTGGCCAGATTCCAGGGCAGGGTGTCTCCAGGTAGGGCTGAGGAGCACAGCTCGCTCCTACTCTCCTCTGATGCAGACCTCTCTCTGAGACGTGGACGAGAAGTCACAGACATTGCCTGCAACAGAGTAAGATCTTTTGGTATCAAAGGTTTTATATATTTGCTGCCAAAGTTTAGACAACACTTTCCACCGTCACCATCAAAGCGTCAGTGGGAATGTCTACTGGAAGAACAATTTTCATCACTTCAGTACATTTCCTGAGACTTGTAGAGTTGATGCCAATGCACACTAAAGCTGTTCTGTGTGCCTTGGCACACTGTAGGCTACAATGAGCAGACTCAGCAAAACAAGGTCGTTATAAAATCTCAAACCGAACAAGAGGCTCATTTAAAGAGTATTATCATTCAGCATTACTGTAAGCAAGGTATATGCAATTAAATGCTGTGTTTTTCATGTCATTTTGAAGCCTCATTTGTCTCATCTATCAGTAGCCAATGCAAAGTGTTGCTTTCACACTTATTGCAATAGTTACTCCACTCTTGTCCACTCTTGATGGTAATGATAAATATTTCATTTCATATATAATGTCATTAAATGTTAAACATGTTATGTAGACACAACCAAAGAACTATTGCCATTTTTCATAAAAATAATGATACAAATTTCCCATTCAAATTATCAGAAAACCACTCACCTTTGTTTATTAGTCAAGCTTAAATTATTAACTGAAATAAAAATTCTTATGCAACAGGCAGATGGTTGGTAATCTCAAATCAGGTAGTTGAAATAATTTCATTACACAGACATAACTCTCCAGCTATGGCTTCATCATATAATGACAGATTTCAACATTAAGTTATACCTCACCCAGGCTCAAAAGACCTCTGATTGTATAAATTATTAATTCTCTTAAAAAGCCCCACTAACTAATTGACTGTAATATTTCCATTAGCAAGGAAAATAGAGTCAAGTGAAAAATTCCTATTTCACTCACTCACTCTTCGTCTATACCGCTTTATCTTGTATTCAGGGTCAAGGGGGGCCTGGAGCCTATCCCAGGAGGCTTAGGGAATGAGGCAGGGTACACCGTGGACAAGGTGCCAATCCATCGCAAGGCACACACTCATTCACACACTCATTCACACACTACAGGCAATTTGGGAATGTCAATTAACCTAACCTACATGTCTTTGGAATATGGGAGGAAACCAGAGTACCCGGAGAAAATCCACCAAGTACGAGGAGAACATGCAAACTCCATGCACACAGAGACGTGAATCGAGTCTGGCCGGAATCAAACCCGGACCCTGGAGGAGCAAGACGACAGTGCACCAAAGATGGAAGATGTACAATATCTAACTAAAAATTGATAAAATGTATGACATACACTACTGGTCAAAAGTTTGGACACACCTTCTAATTCCTTGTCTTTCCTGATTTTTATTTCTTTGTACACCGTAAAACAATGCTAAATGCATCCATATTATGCAATAACTTCCTTTGAACAGTTGATATTGAGATGTGTCTGTTACTTCATAACGAGTCTAATCTGAGAAGCTGTTTGTTAATTAGTGATTTTTGAGGCTGGTAACTCTAAATGATCTTCTCCTCTCCAGCAGGGAGTAAGTTTTGGTCTTGCATTCCTGCGATGGTTTTCATTAGCGCCAGTTTCTTCATGGATTCCTGTATGGTTTTAAAATATGATGAAAACCTTCACACCGCACTTTCTGACTCCTTATGTGGTAACACTTTCTACAGCCTGCATCCAAACGGACATTCGTTCAAACAGCTCCTGTATGATGGAACCCTTTTGTTTACCTTGAAAATGCAAATGTATTTCCTATCATCTGTCTGTCTCCAGGTAAGTTTGAGGTGCGGTGAACACAAAAAGCAATGATTCTTTTTATTTTAATTCATCATAAAATCTAACAATTCGGACAGTCTTGATTTGTTTTGCAAATGAATTTCTTAGCTAATCTTAGCTAATTAGCTAATTCCATAAATGTTATTTCAAAATACAGTACAGTTAAACCTGTTACTAATGAACAGTCACTACACTGGGATATTGTACGCGCGCACGCATACACACGTGGTGACAATGTTAAACAGCACACGCGTGCACGGATGATGACTATACGAGTGATGCACGCGCACTGAGACTGAGCATGGGAGACTATTACCCACAATCCCACAGCACGAGAGAGAGAGAGAAGAACCATTGGCTCAGTTGTGATCACGTTATGCTCGGCAGACAAAAGGCATGTGTACTACACTCGTATATTAAGACTTCACTTGTTTAGTAAGTTAAAATTAATTTCAAAATAAATTCTTGTCTTGCAATCCAAGGTTCCACCGTATTGTTCTGGAGTGTAGAAAATAAATCCAAACTTGTGTCCAACCTTTTGGTACGGTAAATGTTATTGTGTTTCAAAATTTGTTAGTGTTGGCAAATTGCTGTGATATAAAAAGAATTAAATAAGAAGAGTAATCCACTTCAGCATATTTTAAGGCGGTAACAGTATCTCCGCTTCACTCAAACAGGCCAATTATTATTTTCCTTATAAAGAGACACCTGTCAGATTTTATGTGGATTTATCTATTGATATCTATCTATCTATTGATACTTAAGTGGTAGGAGGTTGCTCTTGCTCTTGGGCTATTGCATGAAATAAAATTGATCAAAAATGACTATGACATGCAGAATTTCTACCTGCTAAATTACACATTTTTATTTTAGTTACTGCTGAAGGTCAGAATATCCAAATGAGCTTCAGAGGTTGAGCATCCTAACCAATCAGGGATCCTATTCTTTGTTGTTAAATGATGGTTGGAATCCAGTAGGTCGGTTACATTACCGCTAACCGTAAAAGATGATTTTCCAGACCAGCCTTCCTCAAAACATCAAATGATTCATTCCTTTATTCCAAATTTACGTCTGCTTTATCCGCTTTTCCACATATTCTTTCTTCTCAACACATTTCCTCTTAGTACCACTCAGCATCTAATGTGAGTTTTGTAAATTGTAAAAAGCCACCTAAGGTTCTCACTCTCCTAAGATTCCCTGCCCTTTAAAGTCGACCTTCCAGTCCAGTCTTTCTCAAAAACACCATTAAATACTTCCTTCCCTGATCACTGACTCCCCAGCCTAAAAGACTCTTAACATTGCTTTCTACTCTTCGTAGTTCCTAGAGCTGTGTCATCATATCTAGCCTCTTCTGCATATACTGTATTTCCTGCTCGAGAGCAATACATGTTCGACAGTTTCACTTTCTGGCATTCCTCACAGTCTCTTTCGGTGTTTCTCCTACTATAAATAGAGTGCTATTAAGGTTGCTGTGTCCAATTCTTAGTCTTCTAATTAATACAGTGGAACCTCAATTCATGAACGCCTTCCAGTATGAAATTTGTTCCTGTTCACAAACTCGTGTGAACAATACATGTACAATGCATGTAAAAATGAAGTGTTCACTCTGTCCTGTACAGATTTTTATATTTAGTACTGTATTCTTTTTCTACAATTAAGGCTTTTTCATATTTTGTTTTATATTTTGTGATATAAACAAAATAAATCCAAAATTAAATATTGTTCTTAGTAATCAGGAACAGATTAATTAGTTTGATTCCCAGCCATTGCCCAAACCCCAGCAACTAGATGCAGAGCCGATCCCAAGCCAGGATAAAAAGGAGGGGCTTGCGTCAGGAAGGGCATCTGGGTAAAAATACCTGTGCCAAATTATTGCGCGGATCAGCTGGTCCGTTGTGGCGACCCCTCAAAGGGAGCAGCCGAAAGACAAACAACAACATATATTCATATGGAAAAAAACTGAATCGTGTATGACCGAATCAGATCACAAACAGAATTTAGCTACGAATTATGTTCGTGAACTGACGTTCCACTGTACTTCCTCTTTCTGATTTCTCCCCCTTTATCACATATTACTTTGTCCTGTGTGGAATGCAAATGTTTCGCTCTTGGTTCATTGTCCCACTCATGTTGCCATTGTTTTTTTTTTGCCGTTCTCCACACTATTCCTCAATCCTGTGACTTTGACAATTTAATATTGACCTCAACATTGACTTTTTTGGTTGTGTCTTTTCCCAACTCGTCCACTCTCTCATTTCCCAGCATACCCGAATAGGCAGGGACCCAACCCCAGCAAACATTGGTCCGACGGCAACGTCGTGTCTCTGGCCAAAGGTAGGATGGTATTAATTGGTAAAAACATGTGACACAGAACATTTACTAAAAATGGATTCAGATACATTTGTACATGTCTATACTTGTCTGGGGTTGCATGCATGGCTGTTACTTTGACTTTTAGCCAAGTGTTGTTTAATATATACCCTCCAAGCAAAAATTTGGATGATTTATGTCACGTGTCTGTCACGTGGTCTGAGGCTAATCATCTAGCTCCAATTTAGATTAATTAAAGCTATTACTACTGCTGTAGAATTAGAAATCAGACTTTGATATGCAAGCCTATATACAGTACACGTTATTGTGAATGAATATTAATTTGGGGCGTTTGAAAAACTGCCTTTGCAGTGTAAATGACCCGTTATGAGGCAATATTAACACGCATAGCACTAGAACCACAGCCATCATAACCGAGCTCGTGCAATGATGCAGCAAAACCCTGCCGCGTTCCCGCGGGAAAATAAACCCGCATACAGCAGGAGGGAAGAAAATTCAGCATTATTTCTTTATTCTGGCTGCACACATTTAGCGAAACACTTCTAATTCAGCTTAACCTCTGTGTAACCTTCACGTCTGTCCGAACGCCACGTAAAAGCTGAGCATCACGCTGATAAACTTAATTATCATCCAGTCAGACAGACTGAGGTGAGGTGAGGCTGCGTCCTACAGCACACCGCATCCTACCGCGCTAAACCGTAAACCGCACAAAGCAAGGCTTCCTCAGCATACTTACTACCTAAACTCTTTAGGACGTCATCTATACATACTGTAGCATGCAACCCGTTTCGTACTTAAGCCATCCCCATCACTGTGTGCGCCGCCTGATCAAATGTCTGCGATAAAAGATTTACCGGAAGTTGCTTGACGGGAGAGAATCCGCTGCGTCTGATTTTGCAGGACTCAGCAGAGAATCAGGGCTGTGAACGCAGCAGGGAGAGGATTACATGCTCCTGATGATGTAGACGCGCTCAATAGCGATATCACCTCCTACAGCAGGACGCATCATTTACACCAGGCTCTGTCTCTTTTCACCGGGACAGACAGTGGAGCGCACTACTTTAGCTATTATACACGCCACAATGAGGCAAGTCAGCTCTATGCACTGAAGCAATAGTGTCTCTGTCTCATAAACGGCACACTGATGACCTTTTATTATTATAACCCTGCGCATTGCGTAAAAAAATAATTCCCCTCACCAGCAAAGCTGCAGCTGCATGGCTTCTTGCATAATACATGTGTAATACATGATGTGACATGCAGAAAGTCCCAGTTTGACAGTTTGTCATTTTCAAAAAGGTTTTTTTTTTTCCATACACAGTACAGACCAAAAGTTTGGACACACCTTCTAATTCAAAGAGGTTGAATTTGTATTATGGCAAGAAAAAAGCAGCTAAGTGAAGAAAAACGAAGGTCAGTCAGTCCGAAAAATTGGGAAAACTTTGAAAGTGTCCCCAAGTGCAGTCACAAAAACCATCAAGCGCTACAAAGAAACTGTCTCACATGCGGATCGCCCCAGGAAAGGAAGACCAAGAGTCACCTCTGCTGCGGAGGATAAGTTCATCCGAGTCACCAGCCTCAGAAATCGCAGGTTAACAGCAGCTCAGATCAGAGAGCAGGTCAATGCCACACAGAGTTCTAGCAGCAGACACGTCTCTAGAACAACTGTTAAGAGGAGACTGTGTGAATCAGGCCTTATGGTAGAATATCTGCTAGGAAACCACTGCTAAGGACAGGCAACAAGCAGAAGAGACGCGTTTGGGCTAAAGAACACAATAAAGAACACAATAAAGAACACAATAAAGAAAACTCTTTGAATGAGAAGGTGTGTCCAAACTTTTGGTCTGTACTGTATATCGAATCAGATCACAAACAGAATGTAGTTACGAATATATATTTATACACACACGCACTATAAACTCGCCAGACCTGAACCCCATAGAGAATCTATGGGCATTGCCAAGAGAAAGAAGAGAGACAAGAGACCGAACAATGAAGAAGAGCTGAAGGCCGCTATTGAAGCACCCTGGTCTTCCATAACACCTCAGCAGTGCCACAGACTGATAGATTCCATGCCACGCCGCACTGAGGCAGTAATTGCTGCAAAAGGGGCCCAAACCCAGTACTGAGTACATATGCATACTTGTACTTTTTAGATTCTTGTTTTATTGATTCCATGTAATATTCAAATTTTCTGAGATTGTGGATTTGGGGTTTTCATGAGCTGTACGCCATAATCATCTCAATTATGAAAAATCACAGCTTGAACTATCTTGCTTTGCATGTAATGAGTCTATCTAAGACTATATTAGTCTTAGTATATATTAGTTTCACCTTTTAAGTTGCATTACTAAAATAAATGAAGTTTCACATATATAGGTGGCGCAATGGTGGTCTGGGCATGATTCCTGGCCAGGTTCGATTCCTGCCTCTGTGTGCATGAAGTTCTCCCTGTGCTTGCTGGGTTTTCTCCAGGAACTCCGATTTCCTTCCATAGTCCAAAGACATGCAGGTTAGACTAATTGGTGATCCCAAATTGCCCATATTGTGTGAATGAATGTGTGAGTGTGTGAATGCGTGTGCCCTGTGATGGATTGCCACTCTGTCCAGGGTGTACCCCACCTCATGCCCTAAGTCTCCTGGGATAGGCTCCAGGCTTCCCTGCGAGTGAGTGACATACAGTATACTGTATACAATATATACATGTATATATACAGTATATAGGCATAAATTGCCCATAGCGTGTGAATTAGTGTGAGTGTGTGTATTGTATGTCAGTATGCTCTGCAATGAATTGGTCCCCTGTCCCTGGTGATTCTCACAAAACTGAAACATTAAGCAATAATAAAAGTTCAGTGTATAATGCATCACCAGCACCTCTACCACTATGGGTACCACAATTGCAGTCAATAGATAATAAACATCTTTGTTTGGCTTTTTGTTTTTAGTTTAACAGCAACAATTTTGCCTTGCTTCAATGAAAATGAGAAAGAAAGAAGCAATGAGACTGAAGCAATGTCTTGTGTTTTGCCATGAAGTGCAATAGTTCACGGTCACCTTTTGCCAAAAAAAATCTACATTATGTTCAAAGCTTTAATTAACATTTGATTATAAACAACTTTGCTTGCCAGATAAGTAACATTGAGTAACATTCCCAAAAAAAGGCATATTTTGCAATAAAATCCTAAAAATACTTTTGTAGACATTATTTACAACACATGCCTACAGGTTCATCCTTATCTATTTTCATGTATCACTTTTTTTGTCAGATATTGCTCAACATATTTGGTTTAATATATTTGCTCAACATATAATAATTAGTTCCCTTTGCAGACACCCTGGAACAACTACCTGATTTTTTTCTCCTAGCCTGGAAAGACAATCTATGACCACCTTTCAGCGTAGCTCCTTAAAAGACAACAAAAATTTTAACACACAGACAAGGGACCACTGGGGATGAAATTCTACAAGATTTCAGTATTGTAAATATAATAACACAAAAAAGCAAACAGCGAAAAATTGAAGTGATTTGAATTTGGGCAGAACACATTATATGTTCTGAGACCTTGCCACCTCTTTAGATGGTTAAATTTTTTCTGTTCGAAGTCACGACAACAGCTCACATTCCAAACCATTAAATGGTAACTTATTCAAACTTAGACCTCCATGTCATTATTAATATATGACAGACTAAAACAGATCTGTTAATGATCCCAGTATAATTATAATTCATCTCACAGCATCAGTTGTGCTATATAAAAAAATCAACTGCTGCTTCTTTAAAACATGAACTTATTGATGATTGACATGGATTAGAATCATCAGATGTATTACAGTACATATTTTTGAATTCAAATGAGCAACTTTCACAGCATACAATAAAACAGATGTTTAAATATTTCAATTACTGTGATACAATAGTTCTGGTCATGGTCATTATTGTGAGACCAACTAACTTCCAAAATAGTGTATATTCACATTTTTTCCCCATGTAGTCCAATGCGTCCCAACCTTGAACATGCTAATGCTTTTCAACAGTGTCTATACCTGGGAAAATCCTGTTTAATATGTTAAGAAACCATTCAATGAAGAAAAATGCCTTGAAAACAAGGACGAGTGAGCTTAACAGGAGGAGGGGTGTGCATACCATCCAGCTTTAGTGCCTGTCTCATTGCCAACTTCACCAAGATCTGTCTTCTCAAAGGCATTAACTCTATGCTTCATCCAAATAAAGATACAACTAAACAAGCAAAGAGCTTAAGCCCTTAACACTGACCTAGTGCATATCTACTGTATGCAGCTAAAAGTAATGAATTTAGAGGTTTGCAATCATGACCTGACAGCAGTAACTAACAACACGTGTGATTTTAAGCACTGTCTCAAAATGAATCAAGTACCATACCATATGTGCTAGTATTAACCTGCTATAGTTATGGTATTTGCTTAGATGATATCTGCGTACAATCAACTTTCTTTGTAAAAAATAAAAAAATAAAAATCAAAGATTGCATTCAATTAAATTATTAAGCACTACAGCTGCAATTTCAGCTGTGGTGCAAGAAGGAAACTGAATATAACAGTACAAATTGGTGAAAGTGGTTGAGGCTTTGGGTTGCTGATCTGAGGATCGAGCCCCACCATCACCAGGTTGCAACTGTTGGACCATTTGACAAGGCCCTTCATTTTATGTCCATTCCACCATTGCCAGGCTCAGAAAAGGAAGGAGGATGGTTGGGCATCAAGTTAGCAACCAAGCCTCATAAAAATCACCACTGGTTTAGAAATGTTCCAACCCATCACCCGACATGCTTAACAGCACAGGAGGAACAAAAAATGCATAAATTAATTAAAGAAGCTGTAACCTAAATTATGGTTTTATCACTGCAAGCAACCATCAGCCATCCTCCTGTTCACACAGCATTTTCAAGGCAAGAATGGGGTCATGGTTGTTATCATCATTTAAGCCAGCAGTGGAGGTAGCCTCAGAGACTAAATAAGATGTATGAAAACGAGAGCCAAGATTGTGGAATTGCGGAGTGAATGTAGGTATTAGGTATGTGATGCGCCTTTTTGAGAAGTAGTAAATAGTTATCAGCTAATCATACAGGAACAAATTAAAATGAAATGGCGGTAACAGTCAGAAATGGCAGAGCATTTGGGAGACAGTGAGGTCCAAGAGCTCAACATGTTGTTTGCACAGTGTTGTGTGTGGTGAAAGGTGTATATACCTAGCAAAGAACTTTTTTTTTTTAATTACAAGTTTATATCGTGCTGGCAGAATAGTGGAATGGAATGTATAGCATTATTTAAAAAGATTTTGTTAAGGTATATTTAATTTGATGAATAGAAGAAAAAGGAGACTCACTTTCTCTGCAGAGTCAAAGGTTACGGTCTCAGGTGCAATGGTGACCTTCAGACGGCGTTTGTTTCTCTTCCTTACTTTGGTAGTGTTTTCTTGCTCTCCTTGTTTTTCTGCCTCCTCCTCCTTCACCAACTTCTCCTTCTCCTCCTTCACCACCTTCTGCTTCTCCTCCTTCACCGCCTTCTGCTTCTCCTCCTTCACCGCCTTCTGCTTCTCCTCCTTCACCGCCTTCTGCTTCTCCTCGCTCACCGCCTTCTGCTTCACCACCTTCTGCTTCTCCTCCTTCACCACCTTCTGCTTCTCCTCCCTTCTGCTTATCCTCCTTTATAGCCTTCTCCTCCTTCACCACCTTCTGCTTCACCTCCTTTACCACCTTCTGCTTATCTTCTTTCACTGCTTTGGTCTTCTCCTCTTTCACCAACTTCTCCTTCGCCACCTTTTGCTTCTCCTCCTTCAGCACATTGTGCTTCTCCTGCTTTGTTGCTTTCTGCTTCTCCTCCTTTACTGCATTCTGCTTCTCCTCATTCTCCTCTTTTAAGACTTGCAGTTCTGTCTGTTTCTTCTCCTTCTTCTGCGTTTTTAATAGCATCAGTTTTTCCTGAGTCGGAGGAGCTGGCAGTGTGACCATTCCAACAATCCCATCATTCACCAAAGCTGAAGTGACACTTTTCTCCTTCTGCTTCTTCTTCCGCTGGAAGAAGAACGAAATCAAGGCATTCATTCTATTTGCAAGAAAGTAACAGGGGTTTTCTGTAAAATCTCTCTGCTAAACTGTTCAGACTGAATGTGAGTGACCCTACAGCACAAGTGCAACACTGCTTTAAGCACAAAGAGGTTTTAGCAATGAATTATGTGGGAGCCTTTCTGCTGCCTACTTCCAAGATCACACAAAGGGCTTGTTGTTAGACGGTCAGTGACTGTGATTGGGGATGTCAGGTAAACAAATAAAGTTTGGCTCTAATACTTGCTTCCTTGCTACATCAGATAGAAAATCTGAACCAAAGGTGGCATTTATTTATGTACTGTAAATGGTTCATTTATCTTCAGTAGCAAACTTTAGTAAAAAAAAATTAAAAACACACACAAAGATTTTGTACAATGGTCAGAACTTGCTCTTTACATTTCATACATTGGAGGACCCAAAACCATTTTTTGTCAGGCATTCTGTATTTGCCTGATGTTAAATCTGTGCCATTAATGGTGAGTAGAAAGCAGGTGGGCGTGGCTATGCATCACTTAACAGAGACAATCAACGCAATAGTTCATAGAGGGTAATAAACCCAAAGTCCCCACGAAACACACACGAAAGCACGACAAAGCATGGCTTAAAAAAGGGAAAGTAAACTACTGTATGACAACTGAACCTTCAAAGATGAACGGACAGATCAATGTATGTTAATTCTTCCTGGGGGAGGTTTAAAAACAGTTTGTCTCAAATGTCCTGAAATTGTGGCGTTATTTAACAAGGAGTAATATAAAGCTCGACTATGAGATAAAACACGAGTTTTACAGCAAACATATCCGCAGCAGCCAGAGTTGAGGGCGTTTAAAATACCCGAAATCAAGGCACATTGTAATGCACAAAAATCAAAATGTTGAGTGAAAGCGATGTCATCAACAGTTGTGCCGGATTTAATAATCTACTTTATAATAAGCTACCAATAAGCTTTTTACTAATCTTAATACTAATCTTTTCCTGTCAAGGACAGGTACTAATGCTAGTCATGTCTGAATTCATGAATAGGACCAATTTAGTCTAATCAATCTAATGTACCTACTGGCATATTTTGCGAGGGGAAGGTAGATAATCTGAAGGAAACAGCTAGGACATAGGAGAACATTTAAAGTCTACAAAACTTTTTGTAAAAGGGACTGACATTTATAGAAGACTTCAAGCACAGTATGGTGATGTACATCCATGAATTATGATCCTGGCTGAGATGGCTTGGAGCCCACTCTAATTATTCCCATCAACATTCAAGCAAGTGGATCCATAAAAAATAGAAAGATAAATTGTCAGCAGCTTGCAGAAGAGACACAAGTCTTTCTGTGGGAACAGGCCAGCTTTTCAGATGTAAAGTAGACAGTCTGGTCATGGCTTTTATACACTGAGAAAACTTTCTATCTTGATGGTATGCAAACACTAGTAGAATGTTGGAATAAATGCATTAGTGTAGCAAGAAATTATATCGAGAAATAAAGGTAGGTTTTTTCCCCTCTCATAACTGTGTTCTGTTATACTGCAAAATCAAGTTCCAGTTTGACTTGAACACTCCTCATCTATTCCAGAATTCCTGTGGTTTCTCTAAATGGTGTTTGCTATATTGCAAGCAGGCAGTTTTATGGAGAAAGCCTAAAAATTGAGCTTTTTCCTGGCAATTCTATCAGTAAAGTCAGAAAAAGCCACCCACTTTATTTCAGAAGTCAATATTTTAAAAGAAGTTGCTTGAGGGTTTTTCCTTATATCTCATACTTTCCTGGTGTTTGAGTCAAAAATCTTCCTGATACACTTGATCCTGGCTTGGTATCCACAGAAGCACTTTGTTATCTTGAATTTGTGTGTGTGTGTGTGTGTGTGTGCTTTTTTAAACATTATATATATATATATATAGTATGTTGATAATATTTGTCATTTATTAAATTTTCCTAATTTATAACATTTTAATATTCAGCAAATGTATTGCATGCATAGACTAAATGCATAGCATTTCCCTAATAACTAAGAAACACACTGATTGTTCATACACACCCGGTTTACAGTCAAACAAGACGCAGGTCAGGTGCAGATTCTTAACTTTGACCGTGATCTCAATATCCTTGAACGAGTTTTAACAGGCCAGAAAAATACAAACGCATGTAAAGGTATGTCTCAACACGAGTGATTTCATTGATTAGCATGCATACAATAACAAATGAACAAGATTCTTCTGATCACTGTTACTAAATAAAGGAAATGTGTTTTATATGATCACTAATATGCCTTTAATAAAAAAAAATAAACATCCTACAGATTCTGCCAGGGACATGAAAACTTCCAAGAACCAAAAAAAAGTATACAGTATACTGTAGATGCATCCATGTGTTCTGTGCTTGTAAGCATTACAGTAAATTAAAATAATAGAGTCAGTTAAATAATGCATGCATTTATACACAGCTGATGAAGGACTTTTGTCTAAACTTTGTGTACTGCACTTAACCATTTGCAATATTTATTTTAGTACTCCTTGGATGCAAACAGTATGGAGGTTCACTGATTCACTGGCTCATTACTGGCCTCTAGAGTCTGTGATCTATTGTGAAGTGGAAGACTGTACTTCATGTAGAGCAAGGCACAATAAATGTTTTAAAATACCTCCACTTATAAAAAATAAATTAATTAAAAAATCCCATTATTTTTTCATGAGAAGAATACTGAATGTAATTATAGGTTTAAAGTTATTATGATTTTGAGTTACCTGATTTTGATGCTTTGTCTTAGAAGTTTTCTTCATGGCTGGAAACAGAAAGGGAAATTCAAATAACTCCCAAAAAAAAACATACAAATGCTCAGAGCATAATGGTGATCTAAAATACACATCTTATAATTGCCTGAATGTAAAGAAAAGAAGGCAACACAACATTAAGGGAAATGTATACAACCACAGCACAAAGGTAAACAAAGAAGGCTGCTGAGATCAGCGTTGTTTTAGTACAGCTTGAGGAAAGACCTCAGGGTCCTTCCTGACCTTCAACAACAGCCCAGATCTGTCTGAGAACATTCATCATTCATACTTGGCATGGGAAAGCCTGCTGGCCCTGCACTCACCGGCCAAATATCTACTCAGACAATCACGTCAGCAACTCAATGCATTTAGGCATGTAGATATGGTCATGATGATCTGCTGAAGTTTAGAACGAGAATGAGAATGGCGTATACGGCTGACTTTGGACGTGGCATGGTTGCTGTATCCAGACAGACTGGTCCGAGTATTTCGAAACAGATGATCAACTGGGATTTTCATGCAGTTCTCTGGGTCAAAATTCCTTGTTGATGCCAGAGGTCAGAGGAGAATGGCAAGACTGGTTACAGTTGAGGTACCCCAAAGAGCATTTTCAAATGCACAGAACCTTGAAGAAGATGGAACATAGCAGCAAAAGACACATTGGGTTAGCAAGAGCAGGAAATTGAGGCTGCAGGTCACATGGGCTTATCGAAATTGGAAAATAGAAGGATGGAAAAACATCGCCTGGTCTAATGAGCCTTGATTTCTGCTGCGACATTCAGACAGTAAGGTCAGAATTTGGCATAAACAACATGAAAGAATGTATCCATCTTGCCTTAAATCAACAGATCAGGCTGACAGGTGGTGTAATGATGTGGGGGAGATTTTCTTGGTGACACTTTGGGCCCCTTAATACCAAATGAGGTACCAAGGTTTGAAAGCCACAGCCTAGGCCTAGGCATTGTTGCTGACCATTATGGACCAAGACCTTTAAGGAATGTTTCCAGCACTAGTATTAAGGCAATCCTGAAGGCAAAAAGGAGTTCCACCCAGTACTAGCAAGGTGTATCTAATAAAGTGCCCAATGAGTGTATAGAGTCTTGTTATAAAGGTTAAGCCCATTATTTGCTACAGATAAAGATCTCATGGGATGAGCTATGTCCTACTTAAAGAGCTGCACTGAGGTGAAATAATCTTGAAACTGGTTAATTGTTTAAAAAAAAATTTCATTCTGTAAGGCTGCTTTGCAACAGTACCTATTATTAAAAGTTTGCAATTTGCATTAATGAAAAAAATAATACTGCTTTTGTTTGATTCCCTTTATGCATTTTTACATCCAGTCTGGACTAAAGAAACTTGTGAAGACAACTCCACCCTGAAACTCATTACAAATACTTGCATTGAAATATCTGTGATGCCATGCTTCATGATTTACAGTAGGTGATGTTGTTGATTGGTGCCATATTTTTATTATTAACTGCTCCAGCATCACAAACGGACACTACTAGCACCGGTACAATAGTGTTTAATAGAACCAAAATGATCCCCAGCATAAGCAATGAGTTATTTACAGTCATGCTAATAAAATTTGAAGAAAAAAAATTGGCATCATTTTGGTGGTCTCATAAATAAGGTTGCAATCTAAACGATTAATTACAAACATAAGGTTTGCCTTTAGTACTTAAATGAAAATCCTTTGCAGTCAATGTCTTTAGTCTGGAACCCATGGACATGTGCTGAGCTTTCTGCCTTCAGATGCTTTGCCAGCTTTCCTGCAGCTGCCTTTGGCAGCAGCTTGTTTGTGGGTCTTTCTATCTATCTTCTGTCTTATCAGTAAGTGAAAAGCATGCTCTATGGACATGGACAGAGAAGAATATCCCATTTTCGTGTCTTGGTTAGCTTTTAAAGTTTTGGGTCATTATCCATCTGTAATTTGAAGCAGTGTTTTATCAGTTTTGCATCATTTGGCTGAATCTGAGCAGAGTGTATAGCACTAATCACTTCAGTAACATCCTGTGTCATCAATAATCACCACTGTCCCGGTTCCACTGGCAATCACTGCCTTCAACATGTTTAACAGATGATGTGATATGGTTTGGATCATGGGCTGTTCATTTAAGTTAATTTTGTTTCATCAGTCCAAATGATCTTGAAAAGTTTTCTGGCAAAGTGTAATCTGACCTTTCTGTACTTTAGCATTCAGTTGTTTGCACCTTTTTGTGGAGTTCATAAAGTCATCCCTGGATTTTGACTGTGACACACCTACCAGGCTAGATGTTGTGAGAAGGTTCTTCTTTACAATGGACAGGACTCTGCAGTTATCCACTTTGTTTCATTGTTTTCGTCATCGTATGCTATTGTTAAGCTTTCCAGGTAAGTTGTTACAGAATGCAATGCAATTAGGCATAAATAACCTAGTTTTATATTAACCTATACCCAAGTAACCTAGGTAGAGGATCTGCTTTTCTAGTTAGCAATCTGCAAGACGACAGACACAATGGTGTTGATAGCAGCACGAGCAAAATTCTGATCTGTTTGATTCTGAAGCTGATCTGTTTGAGCTGAGTGTGCAGGTGAAGGGGTGAGAAGGCATGAGAGACTGAAGGCCTAAAGCTGTGCTGCATTACTCTGATTTAGGGAATAAACCTGGGGCTAAACCTGGGGTGATAAGTGTGTTAAGACACCAAGTTACTGATTAGAAGGTCGGCGATTTGAACCCCAGCTCCGCTAGGTTGCCGCTGCTGGGCTCTTGAGCAAGGCCCCTAACTCTGTCTGCTCAAAATGGCTGACCCTAGGCTATAACCTCAGCTTAGTAACAAAGCTGGGATATACAGTACAGACCAAAAGTTTGGACACACCTTCTCATTCAAAGAGGTTGAATTTGTATTATGGCAAGAAAAAAGCAGCTAAGTGAAGAAAAACGAGTGGCCATTATTACTTTAAGAAATGAAGGTCAGTCAGTCCAAAAAATTGGGAAAACTTTGAAAGTGTCCCCAAGTGCAGTCACAAAAACCATCAAGCGCTACAAAGAAACTGGCTCACATGCGGACCGCCCCAGGAAAGGAAGACCAAGAGTCACCTCTGCTGCGGAGGATAAGTTCATCCGAGTCACCAGCCTCAGAAATCGCAGGTTAACAGCAGCTCAGATCAGAGAGCAGGTCAATGCCACACAGAGTTCTAGCAGCAGACAC